>LUCH01001356.1:116304-131649 GCA_013368495.1 Paragonimus heterotremus
CAACCTGTCCAGCATGGTCTGCATGTTTTCGGCAGAGGGGCTAAGTAGGACAATGTCATCCGTATACTCCAGATTGGTCAATCTAGCTTCAGGAAGAAGCTCAACTCCAAGCCCACTGGATTCGCGAATGGCACCCTCCAGAGTGAGCATACAGTGATCTCAAGAGATTCACATATTTCTCTGACACTTCTTTGCGAAGGAGACAGCTCCAGAGTACATTACAGGTAACTGAGTCGAAAGCAGCCTTTAGGTCCAAAATGACCGCGACTGCCGGCTCCACCGAATGACATCTATTTTCAGGTGGGCCGCATCGCTTGATCGAAAAAAGTTAGGGAAATAGAAGCTGCTTCCATTTCAAGAAACACTGCAAACCCTTCAAATTCACCCATCCTACTGGTCGAAAGTGACCGTCTGTCAGTGAAGCAATCAGTGAGGCAGGTGGTACACTCACTCATAATAAGACCACAGTGTTGCAGCTCGGCGCGAAACACTTCTAAAGTCAAATTAGGTGGATCTCCAGCTTTCACTGAGTTACTGCCACCAACTTGTTATGTAGCACCCCGGTTAATAGATTCAGGACCATCTACTAAAACTAATGTCCTCAAACGGAATGATGTTACCGGTCCAGATGACGTAGTGCCAGTACTTTTCGAAGAAGATAGGGAGACGTTTTTAGATATCTAGCAGTAATTTCAACCCATGTGGACGACAGAAAACATCCCTCTTTGCTAAGGTCACTCGATAAGAGTTCCCGTATACAAAGAGGGAGTCCGAGGCTCTTGCGAAAACCATGGGGAAGGTGGTGTAAACCTAGCCATTACTGGGTTTCTGACACCCATTATACTTAGTCGACTCACTCCACCTGGGAAGGTAAACATCCGGGAAGAACATACAGGGTTTACCCTGCATTAGAGTGTATTGATCAAACCTCCACTCTCTACCAAATTCTAGAGCAAAGTCATAAGTGCCGCCAGTCAACAGTTGGCGTATTTCTCGACTTTAAAGGTGCGTTGAATTCAAAAGTTCGGTATACACTTTTAGAGTCATTTAAACGCAGAGGTGTACCGACCAAGTATGTGAACATACCGTCGAAGCTTTATTCCCGTCCATCAGCTAATGTTAAGGTACATCATGAAGTGCCCAATAGTTTCATCACCGAGAACGGCGTACATCAAGACGGTCCACTTTCACCATTTTTGTTTGGTTTTGCCATAGATGAAATAATTGAAGACTGTTTATGGCGCTTACAAGATTTCGGCGTGAACTTCCTACGGGGTTGAAGACTGACTGATCATGAGTATGCTGACGACAAGGTGTTGCTGTTTGACAAATTGCAAAAGGCACAGATGAGGGTAAACGGTATTTCGCGTTCTGCTAATTACTTCGGAATGCGCTTGCAGCCCCAAAGTGCAAAGTAATTCTGCAAGACTGCTGTGATAACATAGATTCAATGCTGGGTAATGTTGTTATGGAGGTTGCTGACCGGAGTGTTTACTTAGGAAGTTATATAAACAACGAAGAAGGTATACAGCATAGAGCAAAACCCCATGTCTATAAGGTTGGGATGGTATTCGTTAATGTGGGATAACTATGGCGGAACAGAGGCATCTTTCTGAGACTTTAGCATCATATATATATAAAAGGCGACAGTAGGGGTTGTACTGATTTACAGCAGTGAAAATTGGCTGCTCAGGAAAGAAGACGTGAAATGCCTTCAGGTATTTGACCACCGATATATGCTTCGATCGCTCGCATCGGGCGACACCAAAGAGGACGTTAGGAAGCGGGCATTTGACAGTGAGTGTCCAAAGAGTTCTTTTGGTCACTCCTTAGGTTTACACATATTTACGTAGCTAGGTGGTGTACTAAATGTGCCAGCAAGTCAACCACCACGCCAAACGCTCTTTGACGAAGCTACAGCCGAGTAGCGTAAGGTGTGAGGTGGACAGATGACGATGACCTGGTTTGGAGAAATGAAGTCGTTCACGAAGAGGCTGGCCATCGTAGGTCGCTTTGGTCTCCCGGGTTGGTGATCTCGCGACTCACAGAGGTGGTAGCTGGAGACGTTAGGTAAGGTGGCGGCCAGTGGTGTAAATGCTGTGGAAGTTTCACTGAGTTGTTTGTGAAGAAAGTGCACTTAATGATGCGGAGCAGTGAAGGTCGTAGGCAGGTTGTATGGCTGACAAAGTCTTACTTTCACCCATAGCTCGATTGTTTGTTTGCATAGCGTAGGCACCTTGATGTTGAATGTATGAATATAGACTTAGCTACTTTTGATAGTAAGGCCCTCTTTCCTCCCATTTTGTCTATTTCTTTCGGTCGGAACTTGCTTTTTCTTCATGACTACATGGCAGTTAAGCACCAGTGAGAACGACTGATGTACTACCGTTCATGATGGTGATGAGGTTATCTCCTAGTTACTTTGCGGATCCTTCTCCGTATTAGCAGATATACCGAAGAATGAATGATGTGGGAAGCGCTTCGTCAGCGCGCGAAGAACATAACCGAACTAGCGAACACGGTACATTTTCACCAGCAGCTCGGTCAACGGTCGTGAATTTGTATGTGTCAATGGACCGTCGGGTTACCCACACAGCTAACCCAATTAATACAGGTTGAATGACTGAGCGAATCTCCAGCTTGAATCAGCCAGGTCTCCGATGCACAGAGTAAAACCGAGTGTGCATATGCATTGTAAATCCTCCACGGAACCGATAAATGAACGCTACAGATAACGACGATCTACGATTTTACTACTTGCTTTCGATAGCCTCATGAACAATTCATCAGCAATATTACAGGCTGGTGGAATTACACAACCAAGGCAGATGGGGCAATCAACATCTTAGAGCGATTCACTTGCAACTACAAAGACAGGGTCACCGTCAATCCAATCTTGAAACAGGACATTACACTTTAGAGATGGAAAGTGCGCATTAAAGGGATCAGCCCACATGAGTTGGTCGGTTTCGGTGTGGCTTGGTTATTATGTGCAGAGGAACAAAGTAAAGCAGTGTCATCTGTGTAGTGAATATCAGTCAGCTTACCACTTGACAGAAGCTCAACCTCGAAATCCTTGAAAACTCTGAGTACTCCTTCTATAATATCACGTATATCAGACAACAGTGAGGACCGTTTTACTTTACGGCAGCCAAAGCTAGCCACTCAGAAGAGAGGACGTTAACTGTCTTCAGATATTCGACCACCGACGTCTGCGTTCAATCGCTCCTGTCGGGTGGTACCAGCGAGTAAGCAACGAAGAGGTTAGTAATCGGGTATTTGGCACTGATTGTCAAAAGAGTTCTTTCGTTCAGTCACTACATTTGCACAGATTTAGATTATTAGATCCTGTAACAGGGATGTGTATGAATTAGTTTCAGTGTCCCCAGCGTTGCCGAGAAAACGTTCAAGAACAACAAGCGACAGCACAAATTGCCGGTCTAAAGGGCTCGTCCGAAGTAAGACAACCTGTGGATATGGGCTTTTACAATATGTGCTACTAGGATTTGTTAAGACTAGCAGACAATAAGGATAGTAACAAATAGTAGTCTTTTGGATAGATAGGTGTTCGGCAAACCTAACCAGGGAGGATGGGAGAAAACTGGTTTCTATCAGTCACATCATCCAATTGAGCCCAATCGGTCCCTGGAATGCGCAGGCTGTCACAACACACCAAGGTCCAGTCTCGCTGTGCGGTCCACATGTAGTCTACTGTTACATGTCGGAAAATAAACTGTACTGCAAACGATAAAAGCCTACCTTTTGCGGCGAGTTATCGAAGTCAACTCACGTTTCTGGGCGACAGTGTGCAAGAGATTCAACGGCTTGAGATGCTGCTATTGGGAGCGACTGCTCAAGCACAGTAACTTGATCAAGTTTCATTTGTTCAATGTTTTCACGCAAATACTCGCATTCGACACGCCGCTGCTCAAGTTCAGCTTCAACAGATACCAGCTGTGCTGACAAATGTTGCTCTCGAGTTGTAGCTGATTGTGTCGATTTGCGCAAATTCTCCGAGTCTTGTAGAACTTGTTTCAAACGAGCCTTCAGGTCCTACAAACAAAGAGCAAACAGAAACTAAGGGTCACGAAATTCACGAAGTGATATCAGTGTCCTAATATACTATATCAAGACGTACGGGTTAATATATTAGTTTTTAAGTTCATCCTAGGATCACTATATAAAAGAAGAACTTGTACAAAGCGACCTGGAACTGGATAAGTAAATCACAGAGGACGACAGACACGAGGGCTCAGTGGCAATATACACACACGGTTATGAGTTGGGTTTGGTCATACCAGTAGTATCACTGGCTGCAGCATTGCTGAACGACTTTTGAAAGGAGTGAGAAAAACGAAGAAGATCGGTGACCGATTTTTATGACTTCGTCAGTCGCCCTAGCACAAACAGTGGGTCACAATGCACAGAGGTGTCAGTTCGAACTATATTCAAACTGAGCGACTAACGCAGACACAAACAATATCAGTAGTGGGGTGTCGGTTTGAAGCACAGAATAATGAATTTAAAAAAAAAAAACAAGTGCAACCGTTTAAAACAATCATAATCAACGAGTCTATAATGAATAGTACGCGAAAAGTACATACGAAGGCTATGGGAGATCTACACTCTATCAAGCCAGATCAACCAACTCTATCACGTACCGTTAGTAAACAGTGTAGGATGTAACCATCACAGAAATTGAAATAATTAACTTTCGAAACAATCGTAGGATATAAAACGAACATAACACGAACAATCTACTCGGATAAGACAAAACAGCCAGAATAACCAACAACTCCTTGTTCACCGTAATCACGACGAAAACTGGCGAACGTGTATGACTTGACCAATCAAGAACAGGAACAAACCGACTACGGGAACTGGATGATACATACGAGTCAAACGTTTTACAAAGAAAAAAAGTCCTCAGATTATGGCTCACCAAGAAAAGTAAATTCTACAGTCAAATGAGAACAGTGGAATGTCGCAGTCTTAAAAAACAGCTTTGATTGACAGACTCGTAGATAATTAACAAGAGGAGGTAATAAAACCCAGATGTCGAGCAAATGAGTTTGCCACCGCACATGAACGGGACTTTGGTAGTAACGTCGAGGTTTACCACAGGATATAGCGAGAAACACGATCAGGCTGATGCACATCACAAACTCCGTCGTGGGTGCACATGTAAGTCATCACCGTATTTTACTTTTTCTGGCAATGAAGTCGCCTTCCAGGATACGGCGCTCAAGAACGAATAATCTCCAATCGAAGTCGAACTACAGAAGATTCATAACATAGAACGCAACAGTTACCGTAGGAAATTTCTTCATGTTTGAGGAACAAAAGAACTAAACAAACGCGCCGAGTAACAACAGTGGTCGAGACCGTTAAATTTATTGTGGCGAGTTACCGAATCGGAGGTGCGATTATTTTAACTCTTAGCGGAATACCTCAACGTGGCGGTGAGTTACGTCCAAAGGCAATCGGATCGCGGACAACACGGGCGACCGGACGAGCAATCGTTCAAGAAGATCAGACTAACGGACGAGAAATGACAGGCGAAAAACCTCTGACAGAAGGCGTCGGTCAGCAACACACACACAAACCGGGGGGGGGGGTTGTGGGCCGAAATTCCGGTTCATAAACGCAAGCGCGCACGTGGCGTGGCGAACAACGAGTTGGACAATAAAGACCGTGCTTTACTGAACGCCTTTTGTTACACTATAACATGAAAGTTATGGTCCAGTCATCAATAACAACACAAAAACTTCACCCAAGTAACATTAGTTCTGAGGAGTAATCGAGAGTTTAGCTCGGTACATCTGAACATTCCTCACGTTCGATCGATACTGTCGTATTCCGGTGGAGCTTCCAACTAGATTTCTTCAAAGAAAAACAACTGTGACTAGAACTATACAGGTCGGTACGCACATAATCTCATCTACAATGAAGAAAACAAAGCTTCGAGGTATCGTGTAGCTGCGCCAGAACACGGAACAAGGTCGGAATAATATACTCCAGTGTTTCAGACAAACGGTGATCGTACACAATCCATTATTGGACAGCTGTGCGGGTGTAGCAGGAACAATGAAAACAACCGCTGACAGAAACCTTGTAATAAGACGCAGAAAAGAGTTGGACGGGAATCGTTAGATAACGAAACATTCAACGGGCTCTCTGAGGTGAGGAGAAAATCGACCAAAATAGGATTTAAGCACGATTGTGAACGACCAGTAGGATTACCTTAAGCTGTTGCTTGTATTGTTTTTCTTTGGCATTAGCAACAGATTCCATAGCGTCCAACTGAGATTGACAGGCTTGTTCAAATTTTTGTTTCTGCTCCTCAGCACTCTGGAGCGCCTCGGTCAACTGATCTTGAACACGCTGGTGACTGGACTGTGATAGCTGCAGTTTTTGCAACAAATCAGCGCGTTCGTTTTCCGCGAGAGATAATGCTTCGATTTGATGTTTAAGCTGACGAAAGAAGTGAAAGCGAAACGGAATTCAAACATTCAAATACAGACAGTGAATTCAAATGAATAGGGCGATGTGTATTCAACAACCAGCAGCAAGGCATTCACTCTTGGAATATTGATGTGGAATATCGATGCACGCATCCAGATAAATGTTGTAGAGAAACAGCAGAAATGAGGGAAATGGTTGTTCAAAAACAGCATAACAACTTGAAATAAACGACTATTTTTCACTGCTATTCGACAAAATAATAGCAATCAATTACTGCGAACGTTGTTTATGTCCAACAAGTTTTACTGTCAATCACTCAAAGTGAAGCTGCTGTGGAAATTCGAATAATTGTTGACAAATGTTACCTCTATGATGTCGACAATCAGTTTTAACCATTAATTAGCGTCTTCAAAGAGGACACTACTGGTTGTGACTCGCAAAGTAACTAGGAATCAACAAACAAAGAAAAACAACGTTCCAGTTGATTGGCAAACATGCAATTTAAGCTTGAACAATGCTAGAAATCTACGGGACATTTGGGCACATATAGTATGCACCAAAATGACTGCATTACCAGTAGAGGCATACATTATACCAAGGGGACTGTGTTGACAACAGCGCCACTGACCAAACGGTAAGAACGATCAACTATGATAACTAAAGGTCCAACCACATTTGACTGCAAGTAATGTTTATGTTGCTCATTTGTTTCAAGAAAAGTAACTCTTCAGTGGACGACTCCAAGAGCAGAGCTTCTCAATCAGATTGACATGATAAACATTATGAAAACTTTCAAGTTGAACATCACCCACAACTGATCGCAGCTGTCGCATTCCCATAGACTTTCCAGTCCGTCCTTTTCAAAAGGGACCGATTGGAAAGTCTATGGGAATGCGACTGCTGCGATCAATTGTGGGTGATGCTCAACTTGAAATTAACCAAATCCCCGACTACCCATCAATACTTATCAAAACCCTTCAAGGACGACACACTAGCTGAAACTATTTAACGTAGATTCACAAGGGCGGTTAATACAAAATTTTAAACCGTTGTATTACGTGTGCTGTATTACAAACAGTCTCGTTCGTGAATAGTATACTACTCACAAGCGACATTCAGGATCCAAGGGGCAAGCCTCAACGAAACGGCTTGGCAAAACTAGAATGTTCAACTTAAGAGAAAAGATGATCATTGGAAAACGGGGGCCAGCGACCCACGATCTAGAAAACTTCTGCCTAAATGGAAAGGTTCGTCTTTGGTAATTTCCAAACGGAGTCCAGTATACACGATTAACGGGGACGGCGAGACGAAACGAGTGCATGGTACAGTCAGTAAAATGTCACGAAATGCCGGCGCGGCGAACCAGAAGATCAATACTCAGGGAGGCAACACTGCGTCGGTCGGAGAGGATTCGTCAGCAGATGCAGAGGAAGCTCAGAAGGGAGAGGAGTGGTGTATAACAGGCAGTTTCGTTTGAGTAGTATACTCCTCACAAGCGACATTCAGGAACTAAAGGGCAAGCCTAAACGTCAGGAAGACGACGGACCAGAAACGACTATCGGAATAATGAGTACGCACTATGGGGGGAAGTGCCACCAGGGCGAATGACAAAGTACTGCTATCCAATGTGTGTGAATGCACGTCAGCCGTGCAAATGGGTGTACGTGTTCGTGGTCCCACGTTTTAACATAACCTGAACGGAAATTCGTGTAATAAACAACTTTGCAAACCAAGCATCTTTTTTTGGTCACAACACATGTTCACTTCACGTCTAATGCGATTTTGTACTCAAGCCTTTTTCCGAAGCTTTATTTTGTGTATACTCATTAACTTATTCCTATCGAATCAGTTATGCTGGCCGCATGATCAGACGATTATCTGAACAGGTCCGTGAACACCACCTGACTTGGCTTAACGGAGGAATAACGAAATCTGTCAACAGTGCCATACTATCACACGTAGTGGGTTCGAATCATTCTGTTAACGTGACGGATGCACTTTGTCCAATCTACCGAGTTAAGGCCACCCAGTCGAGGACAGTGAGGCGCAGGATCCTGTCCACAACAAGATCTATCGAAATTTGCCTACAGAACCCAACCCTGTGAGCCCAGAAACGTTTCGTTCAGGCTTTGGATTTGTCTGGGTTAACCTCACACTCTCTCAGTCTGTCAAGACCTACTGTTCAAATGGATACTTGATTGCAGCGTGACACTGAACCGATTGACTCCGTTAATCACCCGTTCCTCGTTTACCCCCTTAATGATTCCCCTGTAAAATTTATGATACAAATGTGATGTATTTAGCTTGATGATGAATCACATGAAAACAAGCTTGTTAGCTATACCCTATTATCAAAACAAACAAGTAATGTTGTGTTAATTGAGAAATAGTCAGGTATTCCGTTGATATTTGGCTGAGGTATTAAGACCCACTTAAACTTACTTCACTGCGCACAGGGGATAGTTCCTAGGCGACTATATAGGATAATTCGGTGATGCTCATTGTGAAGCAAATGATGTAACGATCGGTCTGGGTACTTTATCGGAATGGGAACCGGTCGTGGCAAGGAAATGCGTCATTGACGAACTCTAACAAGAGCGAAATAACGGTCCAGTGTATCCTATCGACGGGAGAGGGGTAGTTGAAGAAGTTAATGTGCAACTAACCGTAGGAAATGTCAAAAATACGGCCATCCGACATATCGATTAACGTGCTGATAACATAAGGGCAACCTGCCACTTTTGTACCGCAAATGATGTGCGTCAGCTGCCAACAGCAAGAACACCGATTCGGTCACTTTTCCAAGCTGCTGAACTTGCTTGTCTTACATGTGGTTGAACTACAGACTAACAAACATAACCTGGATGGATTCACTGCAATTAAATTAGGTGCCAACCTAACAAATAGCTTCAAACATAGAGCGCCCATACTGCAAGCCATCAGTGTGATTCGTAAACTCAGCTTGAGGAAAAGTAGTAGACAAGGTTTCCTTCTGACTGTGGTTGCACTGATTACATCTTCATTGCTCATCAGGCGATAGTCAATATACGTGCACGTTATCAGTTGCTCTTATTGAACCAAGGAATAAATTAGCTCTCCTCCTCTAAAGAGGTCTCTTCCGTTCAGTCCATTGGAGATCTCAGGGGATATCTACACGTGACAGGAGGCCATTGACGAACCGTACACCAATTAGAGGCTGTCATCTAGTGCAGATAATGCACACATCCAGTGCTGGTGGAATAAAAGATGATCACTGAACTTGGCCAGTTTAGTTGAATGTAGCAGGCATCATGAACAAAACAGCAAAACGCGCGTACGTACTACACTTGACGTACTCGAAATATTGGCTTGATTCGGACTAACCGCCGCAACTCGCAATCCACGATTGAAAAAAACCGGTAAACTTGACAAACCTATACAAAATCAGCCGTACACCCATTCGATGTACGGTCGTAACGATTCCGACTCAGGCAAGTGAGCAAACTCTTACGAATCAACTTGACATTATATCGCAGATGTGTGAGACAGAGAAACTATGTTTAACAGTCATAAACAGCAGCACGAACAGTTCAGAAACAATGAACAAAATGCAGTACAAATGCATGATATCTAAAGAGAGAGGCACATCATGCAAACTGTCACAACAAGCCCTTGCAAACAATAAAACATAGCCCCTGATGGTAATTCACGTGCTATCGATATATACGCTGGAGGGCCTCGACTACACTGGACAACACCTCACAAGAGGCCGCTTTTGGTCGGTCTCGTTAGTGGTCTCCTTAGGAGTGAGCCGCGGGATATTGATCAAACGAAGAGTAATCGTGGTAATAAGCATCATCCACATTCAGTCAGAAACGGGGTAAACTTTAACCACTAGTATGGTTGTAACCGATCATCGGGTAAACGTGTTGAAAGCAGTTCGGAACATCAGAAAGTATTAATCACGTAATGTAAACTGAAAGCACCCGGATCCATCACTGTCAGGTTACACGACCCACAGCTTTCTTTAAAAATAAGTATCCAGGCCTCACAACTTTCCCGGTATGGAGTGGTCGAAACTAGCCACAGTTACATTTGTTGTGGTGGAGGGAGGTAAACTTAAACCACGTACAGGACACCGATGAGTGTCGTAATATTTTTTATGAGAAATAAGGCATACCATTTCACTGTTCAACACTTAAAATAAACCGACGATTGGATGCCATATTCCAACAAGGGAGCCTGCTTTGGGCGGGAAATGTACGGCAACCTTACGGATCGGAGCCGTAAATTGAAAACGATCGTCGTAGAACAAATGGCAACTAATTCAAGGCAACATTGGTATTTCTTACTCAAACCCGTTACTATCGTCAATTCTAGAAGTTGCCACTAAGTACTGAGATAAATGTCATGGTTCTGCAATTGGTAAAAAGCATATGTGAAAGTCAACTAACGGCGTCTGTTTTTTGATAGTTTTCTTCAAAGATGTGATTGCTTACCTCTTGCTCCTTGTCATACAATCTTTCCTCGGTCGACTTTTGTAAGGATTGGAATTCTTGCAATTGCAATTCCATAGAGAAAACTAGATCAGATTTCGTTTGAACTAATCGAGACTGTTCCATGAGTGCAGCTTCAGCTTTGCTCAACCGATCCTCCATTTCAGTCGCGTGCGCTGTCATTCTCAACTCTGATTCACGAAATTTATTAGCCTCTTCTGCTCGCACAATCTGAAGAGCGTTAAGTTCTGTTTTACTTTGCTCCAAATCTTCAACCAACTGTTTACAACGTAACTCTGTCATCCGACAATCTTCCTTTAGTTGGTTCATACGGATCGTAACCTGTCGATCCACCTCGACCGACCGCGAAACGACTAGTCGATCATGGACTTCTCGAGATAAACTGCTCAATGTGTTCTCAATCCGTGCCAAATCTTCGACAAAACTGCACGAGCTGGGTGAAACAGTAGGGTCAGGGACACGAATCGCCAAAATGGAACGTTCAACCAGCTGTATTTGTTCGTTTAGTGGATCGCCTTCGGTGAGTTCGACGTTGACAAAGTCTTGCTGAACGCGCTCTAGTCGCGCCTTTAAACTGTTGAGTTGAACGTCCACTGTCCGTTCAAATATACTTACACAGGCAGTACGAAGAGCGGAAAGTTTTGTGGTCAGTTCAGTAACGTTAGTCTCCATAGCAGTAACCTATATTAGGAGAAAACAGCAACAACAAAAACTAAACACAATAATAGAAAGCGAACCTGAAGGAGTACACTGTTACATCCCTTTACAGAATGTAACTGGCAACATAGTCCACAGATTCACCGAGAGAATAAATGCGTGTTAATTCCTCATTTATTAACAGTGACCAGCAGTCCAGTAAACAATGTGATAAATAAGTCCCACGAACTGTATTTTACGAACGAAAAATGCGAGTTTCAGCTGGATACAAGTTGATGACAAAAACCAAAACTTCTAAGCAATGTGTAATGTAACTCAAAGAATCTGCTCTGTATTTAACTTCAGAGGTCACGTGAGTACCACTAGAACTTAACACCCCGAAGTCAATTCAAACTGATAACGACCGCAAACAGCTCGGTAATGTTTCTATAATAGAAAATACATGGATATCAGCAAATACAGAAGAGTAGATATATGGAATCAATGTGAAATGTCACATACGTTCGAAATGGTACGTCCCGAGAGAGTTTTCGACCGTCAGTGGTCGTGCATAGGCAGAAAACGTCCAAATTCAAGATGGCGGCCAGGGTGGCCTTCACATGGGCATAATTATGTCATAAACCATACTACTCACCCATAGGGGGAGTAGGCATTGAGTAAAGAGTAAGTCCAAACGAATGTTACATAACCGTTAAGCAGCACCGGGGGAACAGAAATGTCATCTGCGCAATGAAATGAACGAACTGTTCACATTAACTATGATTTGGCTGTGTACCTAAGTTACTGAGCGCTTTCTGTCTGCAGTTCTAGTACGGCCATGGTTCGGATTTCTTCAGGATCATAAGTTTTAACGGGACAACTTTCACACAATCATCATCAATAAGAAAAATTGATGTTAGCGATCTTACTCGAATATATATGAGCATGTCCTACATATTCTACTTTGAGCCCAATCAGATGGCAATGAGAAAAACAACGCCAATACGATGAATCAACAATCGACTGAATCTATGTATATCGTTAATGACTATTGTACACTGACCTGCTAGTTAGCGTTTCCAACCAACGAGCTTGACGACCAAGTCACTAACCTAACAAGTGGTGGCTCAACAGAGGTTACAATACTCATCAGTCTCAACCTACCGAGGGGCAAGGCGACCAGTACACGCCCCAGCTGACCGTCTGCCGCACCAGAAATCGAGTTCGTCTCCGATGACGAGACCCTCGGGACTCACACAGTCAGTAGCCGGAGGCTTCGGATTAATCGGGTTCAGTGACGTGAATGCTGCTGTTGTTTGCCGAGTTGTCTGTAAACTAAATACACTTAGTGGTGCAGGGCGGTGAAAGACCTCTTACTGATGATGCTCAACTTTTATCTACAGCTTAGCTGTTCATCTGCAAAACGTAAGGAATATTGATATGGAATGTTTCATTATGCATATGTGTTTTTCGTACTTCGGTTTCCTCTCTTTCTTATCTTTTGCATGTTTGTCAGGATTTGCTTTGTTCATCATGGTTGCAAACAGGTAAGCATTACCGCGAACAGATGGTGTACGCTGTATTCGACGAATGATTGATGGTGACGATAATGATAAATAGAAGAATTCGAAACAGCATATCCATTAGTACCAGAGGAGCAATGAGAGAAATGGAAAACACTTAATAAATCGAAATTACGAATTTTCCACAGCCAGAAATTGGCAGAAGAAACTTGACCACTGACCACAAACGTCCCCGTAACAAAATATCCATGTGAGTTCGTAGTTCTCAAGACCCAACCACCCAGACAAAACAACGGTGAATATCCAGTCAAATAAAAAAGCCCGCTGGAATCCTCTATACAAAGGCAAAAAAAGAAGCACACTTGACAGCACAATGAGGACAAGTTACACTGCACTGCTGATCATCAATCATTACTGAGTCAGTGGTACGTCATCCGTTTAAAGACATTGTGTCGATTCACGTCATGTCCTTTGGTACATCCATTTTCTTGTTAGTGTGAAACAGAACACAGCAGCACAGCCAGATGCTTGTTGGAACAAATACAATGACAAGTCCGCCTATTTGACAACCAAACAACCAAGGAGTACAAACTTAATTCCCATCTATTGGTCACCTCTGGTTGCAAAATCAGAATGGACTACACAATCAAGCTGATCTACCGCATCTCACCTCTGAACACACCTGAGAGGGAAATGTTACATTAATACAAATTCAGAAACCATCGTAATCAGCTTGGTAAGCTGATATGTATAGGCAGATATTTTCGTCCAGAGACACCTGTTACCGGAATATGTGGTATAGTAATACGGTAAGCAAAACTGCAATCCCTCTACTAGAAACTAACTAGTCTTTGCTTGACAGCCATTCTCACCATCGGACAAATGAGAGAAACCATAAGTGAGATTGTTCATCACAATTTGATTTCCGATAACCTCTCCAGATATAGGCATACAGCTAGCGGCATGCTGTGTGCTATCTGATCGTCATCAAATAAAACCCGAAGACAGATCAACTCGAAATAAGACAACAAATAGATAGGATGCTATACGATACTTACTTCGGCTTCTTTGTTTGCAGCGAGAATAGTAGCATTCACCAAAGAAGATTTCAGATCTTGAATTTGTTGGGCACAGGAACTGAGAGCTTCTAGCTTCTCCTTTTCCTTTTCGTCTATAGATGTTTGTGCGTGAAGTGCCTGAGTCCGCAATTCCTCCCGTTGTTCGGATACCACAGAGAGCGAGGACTCCAGAGAGGCGATTGTTTCCGAATCAATCCTGTGATTGTTATGTAAAGAGGCCAATTCTAATTGTGCTTCATCCAACTTAACTTTAAGCACAGATTGTATTTCGAGAGAGGACGCATGTTCTGAGATTAATCTTTGCAATTCAACGAACGTACGTTGGTAACTGTCACATATTTGACGATAACGGTTATCCAGAGTGTTGACCAGATCTATAGACTGAGGGATGATGGGTTGGATACATTCGACAAGAGGAGAAAGGACTTTTGCAATATTTCCAGTCTGCATTAATTTGTCCACCTCAACCATGACAGTTTCAATGTCAGTGAGAGTGGCATCGATGGTTACGGGATGATGATCTGGGAACACGGTTTGAAAAGATTCGTCTCGTACGCGAGCAGTTAGACTACGCAACAGAGTCTGAAGGTAATGAACAAGGGTTGTTATCTTCTCCGAGTTCGCGACTTCCCATCTGCGGGAACGATCTACCACCTCGGCTAATTCTGATTCCAGTGAACAAATCTGTCAGAGAGAGGTGTGTAAAAAGGGACAAGGTTTACTCGGTGAGTTCAACGGGCAGATAGGTGTTCGTTTTCATAAAAATGAACGCAATAATAAGCAGACAGAAGGTAACTGACAAACCAAATAAAAACAGTTGAACCGCAAACAGTGCAAAACAGGTAGAAAGGAGCTTAAAAACTTTGAAACAGCGCTCGGCCAGGCTATCGGAAAACATATGGATGAAAACAGGATGATAGGGCTCCCATATACCATCCGTGCGCATTGTTGTAAGCTAGTTTTTGACTTGTTTGAAATGAAAGCTGTTGGGGAATGTCTATTTTCCCCAAAAATGATTTATTTTTCGAGATATTATCGAAAAATAAATTGAGATTTAGAACCTTACTTTTTCGCGCCACAACGTGCCAAAACTCAATTTTGGCGCACGTTTCCCCGGCGCCTGTGATTGGCCCATCCCACTTTTAA
>LUCH01001357.1:0-19788 GCA_013368495.1 Paragonimus heterotremus
GCCTCCAACCTCGATCCCGTGAACAAATCGCTGAAATCGCTGAAATACTTGTACTTAAGAGTAACTCCGTCATACCCGTGTACCCTCATCCTTTTTGGTCATTCTTGTACTGCTGCGTGTTGCGTAATATATTTCTGTACACAATATGTGTCTGCTCTTCCTGTTGCATGTTACAGCTACGGTGTATTGACCTTGAGTTGTCCTTGAAAAGCCCTTCCGTGTGGTGTGGTGCATTCCCGTGTCCTGCATGGTGGATTTTTATATCTGAATGTTCGGAGTACTTTTTTATGGCTCCAGACGCGCTGTACGCATTTATACCCCACCCCACTGCCTTCCTTCAGAATTGCCGTTGACACTCCGTTCCTCTGATGGGAAAGTGTATACGTGTGTCTTATGCATCGAGCATTTTGTTTACTTAATCGAACTCATTAAGAACCTCGCTTTTATATCTTTGTTCACACATGTTCTGAAAGCGCTCAGCTTTCACCCATCTTTATTCGTTTCTTCCGGAATCTTTCTGAACGTTTCGGACGAACCCTTGTAAGTTTTCACCATACAATTTTACATACTTTAAAGCTGGAATATAGTGAATGGAAGGCTGTATAAACATATCCTTATCGAGGAAGCAATGGCTTGGTTTTCTACTCTTGGTGGTGGTTTTTCTTCACTCGGTGAGAGCTGCCAATGTGCCGTATGTTCTGTGTTTAGTTTCATGACTTATCAGGCTGAAGTTGCAGGAAAAATATCCCTGGTACAAATGAAACTTGCAATGGAAATGAATTCCTCAATCATTCAAGCTAAGACTGCACTGTGGTTTTCGCAGAGTTTAATGCAACAAGGCTATCTGCGGGAGTCTGCCAAGATTTTACGGTGAGTCTCATTTCAGATTCAGGTGAAACGGGAACTTTAGGAGTATCTCCAATCGTTGTTCCTATAGATGAACGTCGTTGTAACCGGAGCAGGAGTTGAATGCAGCCGGGCAAAACAGTCACCTAGGTTTATACTCATGAATCCATCAGCGAGTCAGTTAATAATGCTCAGGTGACTGACTAGGCAATCTCCGTTATACTAGCCACGTGATAAAAATGAACTAATATGAAAAGCACGGGGCTGGATGAATTAGAGGTTGTTGACAACCATAGCCAATGCAAGTACAGGGAGACAAATAGTAAGTAATAAATACATTATGCAAATCAAGAGATAAGGAGTACCAGATGTGTGGGGGAAAATGAAACCACAACCTAAGAGCATCAAGCTTATGCCCGAAATTTTTGGCTGATTACGCAAGTACTGCTTTAGTGCACCTCGCACTAAGTCGTTTTCCCTAGGTACGAATTAACCAGACACGAAATACAAAAGGCCGCTGAGAGAAGAGACCGAATAATTATTGCACGAAATATACAGTTGGTCTCTTATTGCGCTAGAAATAGCACCGACACGTAGGTTAGCTAGAGAGGTTAGAAACCGGCCGTCGACGATCGGTTAAACCGGAAGTGTGTGACACACGTGTGCGTTCGTGTTCGCGCCGTAGTCACATGGCATGCAGACAAACAGTCGAACAACATGCATCATGCGAACTTTCCTAATAGCCTAGGTACAATATGCAACTATGAGTTTTGGAACTATTTTACGCATCATACCGCAGGCAGGCCAGTGAAATCTCCAGGTCGCTACAATACATCCTCTGAAGCAATGTTCTAGTAATCTACGATGCGCCGAGGTAGGTAAGATTCAGCCCTCACGTAGTCCGACCGAGGTTTGTTTAACTTTGGAAGGTGCCCGTGGAGAGCCTTCAGCCGTGCCGACATAAACAGCCCAGAGAAATTGCGACCAATACGACTCATTAATATACAGCAAGTAAGAACCAGATCATTTCGTTGTCTTCGATAAGAGCGAATATATGCTCGGTCTGTCGTGTCATTCTGAATATGATGGACCTTTCAAGCTGTGCACCGGGCAAGTGCCCACACTCATTACCGTCTTCGGTTCTACCTCATCACGTGTTAAACGTGGCAGGTTCACCTGGACGCAATTTCCCAGTTGAGGTCATTTCATTTTTTCTTCCTTGGGTTCAAGTTTTCACCGGTAAACGGAGAATGGAAGTCAGGGCTTGTTCAGGTTCACATTGGTCTCGGTTCCAGGGTCTCGTGATGATGAGAGTTAACGTCAGTGTGTCTCGACATTTTGTTTTTTCGGCGACAAGTAATTACCAGCAGGTTTACTGTGAATTGCTGAACTAGAAATTATAAAGCTTGCTTCTCAAGTGGACTACGAGCATGACATACTAAAGGATAATTTGCAAAGCTACACCTATAAATCGAGTATGCACGCCACGTTACGTCGCATGGGCTGCACAGGTAAACCAAAAAACGTACACTCAGCACCCCACTACGTGACGTAGTCGATTACAGGTCGATCAAGCAGTTTAAATCTAGTACACACTAGGCCGTGCTTGAAACCATCCACTGTCAGGTGTGACAACTTCAGCAGGATGGGCATTACATAGCACATATTCGTACAGCAAACGAGAATTCGCCTTTATTACGTGAACGGTTTTGAAAGTTTTGTTTAAACACATAACCATTAGAGCAGATAAAAGTTAAGCAAAAAAGGGACACAGTGAATGCGGTTAGACGGGAAACCATATACAGAGTAGTGCTGTCTCTTGGAAACGGATGTATGCCAGGCAAAAAATATTTGAAGTTTCAAGCCCTAAGGAAAGACTTGTACATGCTTTTTGATTGACCGTTGGGTAGCCTAGAAACAGAGAACCACTCTGGAGATATTGGGGAAAACGCCCAGTTGTTGTTTTCAAGAAATAGGCTGTCAAGTGTTAAGGGCAGTTTGGGAAAGAAAGATTTGTTGAGACGCTCCAGGGATCTGAATGGCATACCTGAACGAGATCTTGCAAGCGAGGACAGGCGGGTGCAGTTAGGAGGCTAACGAACTTGATGGTACAATGGTTCCCAGGACTCCGGTGAAACTTCCAGAAGGGCAGAAATTCCCAGATAATTCTGCCGCCGGAGGCGAGAATGTTGTTACAGATCTTGATGTTTCATATGAGTGAGTGGGAGACCGTTTATCAGGGACCGTGCGTACAGAAAACCAATATTCTGCGGAGGAGTGCTGTCCTCGTCCGAGAGTATCATGCTGCACTATTTAACGTCATCCACCTGCAAAAGATGACAATAGCTCATAAAAGCCTTCGGTGAACAATATACACAGTAAGGGTCGGGGGTAAAACCTTGTGTGACTCCTGACGTAGCCATTCTGTTGGTGGAGTATTTGCCATATACACAAATACAAAATCAACGTTTAGACATGTGATCGTTTATCCAGGACATTATTGTAGGAGGTAAGCCGTAAGGAAGTTTAGAAACAAAGACAAATTAGGGAACTTTGTAAAATGCTTTAATAACATTCATGTACACCATATCGCCTTCGAGGTCCTGGTCAGGTAATTGTGTCCAGTCATCCATTGTTAAGATAAGGTTAGTCACTCCGGAACATCCTTGACCAGATTCATGCCGAACAACAATGGCTAAAGGTGATCTTAGGGCGCATCACCTACTGAGTTTTCAAACTTTCCGAAATCACAGATAGAACAACAGTTGGTCCATATTTCGTAGGGCAGCTAGTATCTTCGCCTTTGTAAATAGGAAGAATGACCGCAAACTCCCAATCGAGGGAAACCTGGCCTGTTTCCGTAGGATGAGTGTATAACTCGACAGGAGAAAGTGCCAACGCCTCCGTACATGCTTTGAGGGTAAACGGATAAATGTCATCTGCCACCCAAAGAGTTGTTAATGTTGAATAATCTGGGCGTCTAAGTAATGGGAGCCAACGTGAGAAGTAAAGTCTACGGTAAGGGAACTGCAGAGGAAAAAGAGATAGCTGGAGAAGAATATGCATAATCACTTTTGAAGTGTATTGGGAGCAGAGAGCCTATGTTAAGTTGTCTTTTGTCATGGTCCAGTTCAAGTTTGAATGAGAGATGCCTGCTCAAAATTTGAGCAGAGAATTAAAATGGCGAAAGATTTCGAGCTAAGGAGTGAAGCGGGATTAATGTAACCACCTGTTAGTGGACAAGCGGATCACAACGATTTCGCGCTGCTTGGTGCAGCGTTACATTGAACGAAGTTGGATGGGAGCAGTATATTCGCCAAAGACGCTGTTTCTATACAGTGCACCATTTGGTGCTAAAATGGAGAAAAAAGCTGGGAGGTTTATGTCCAAGATCGATTTGGTAGAATGGAACAAACGAGGTTTTAGCTGTCTGATGTAGTTTGAAGAAGTATGATCAGTGGTGGTTGACGGAGCTTACAGACAACCATAATACGTCAACAGTTTTAAAGAAGTAAGTAGGTAGCGGTATATTCGGCTCAAAAAATCTTTACGTCAAATGGGAACTAGGTAGTTTCCTGAGTGAAACTCTCAGGCAAAGTCGAACATCAACACTACACGCTAGCTGAAGCCAGTAGCAGCTAACCAATTGACAAAAGATGCCAGTGGTACGTATGAGATCAAGAAGAGACTGGGAACCATCGGAAGCCAGACGAGTTGGTTGATTTGCTTTCTGAGTATGACCGGGCGTTCGAAAAAGATGGGCTAGTGTAGCAGGTGTTTTACATTGATTATCAAACGAGTTTTCTGTTCAGTCACTACATTTGCACATACTTAGATGGTTAGGTCATGTACTAAGGATGCCAGCTAATCGTTTGCTATACCGAGCACTGTTTGCCGACGCTGTGGCCGACTGGCGTAAGGTGAGAGGTGGACAAATGATGACCTGGCGTAGACAAATGGAATCGTTCACGAAGAGGTTAGTCACTGTAGATCGGGTTCGTCTCCCAGGCTGGAACCCTCGCGACTCACAGAGTCAGTGGCTTGAGACGTTAGGTGAGATGGCGGCTAACCGAGCTCAGTAGCGTGTGTCAATTTTGTAAATTTTGCTTGACTACAATCCCTAGGTTTTCACCTCTCTGGAAGATGTACTGCGACCTACCAACGATATTTATTCGGCATCTCTGCCCTCGATTTCCGTATTGGTCATTATCAGAGACATCAATACATCAGTGGTTCTCACTTATACTTAACTGCCCCACAACCGTGAAAAAGGCAAACCCTGTGCAGGAAGAGAGAATGAGAAAGAACGGGAGAGGAAGGAAGCTAACTATTGACAAATAGCGTCGTTTATATTGACACATTTAGCGTCAGGGTACGTACACCTTGCAAACAGACAACCGAGTTATAAATGTAGTGGTCTGCAGTGCATGTTAACGTTAACAACTTCAGGACGCCTCGTAAACCGTATTCTCTTATTTCCCGACGTATAGAAGTTTAGACAGGTAATAGATGAAAAGAGTGGACCTAAATATTTATTAATGTCACGCGTGGTAACCAAAAAACTCGTCTAGCTTATTGCTTGCTATCCTCCCACAAGTGGTCATTAGCGGAACATAAATATGAACCAGAACCACCAACACATCATTTACGCTTTCGTCAGTGAGTTTGCAAACAGTTGCGCTTAACACGAGCAGCGACTAAGTACTGATGCATTGAAAGACACACACCGAAGGTCGCAACTTTGGGAATGCTACATGTCATGCAGCGTCCAGCCGTTCTCTAAATGTGTCCACTGTTCTAATGCTCATAGCTTCTAGATAGCGTGTCTCTCTCCCAAACAGTCTGAATTCTGCTCGAGTACTGTTATGTGCCTTCTTCTCACTGCGTTCCGGTGGGAGGTCACTACTATTAAACACAAACTAATGTTACCAAACTGACATGTCCGAAAGCACTGTACATCTGCAAGTGTAAACGTTCCCCTAGTGTATGATCCCATCACTACGACGAAGTTGAGACATTTGGGCGTGTCCATCATGTAGTGGATTAACGTAATGTTGTCCGGAGTGGTGGTACCGTTTATTTGGCTGCTAACCGCCAGGCTTCTGTGCGACCACATGAACTTTTACGGTCGCAACTAAAATATTCCTTCCGGTAGGGATTATGATTCGGTTTCCGAGGCTACTCGGTTGGGGCTAATGAGGTTACTATCCAAAGACCGTAAATTCCGATGGATATAACCCGCTGTCAAGATGGAACGTATAGCTGTTATCAGGTATTTGCGAATACTTTCCCATTTCCTAGCCACTGGTGACAAGAAGCCAAGTATGAAGGAAGTAGTCTGTATTTTCAAACAGGTAGATCAATATGCCGCTTTCGAACGAACCTTAGGTTCGTTGGATGTCGCTATCCGATGCATTTCTGAGACTAGACTCCAGGACAGTAGTCAATGTATAGAGCTAACAACACTCGCACTGTTTACCCGGTACTGGTTATACACTTCGGGTGACTCCACGGCTGCCGCTACCAGTCGAGCCAAAGTAGGTATAGTCCTCAGCATGACGGTCGCAGCCGAATTAATAGGTTGGATTCCTGCTAGCAGTAGACTTTGTGCTCTCCACTTGACGGGTTCTGTTAAGATCAGCTCTGGATGCAAAACCTTCAGAAATCTTTCACTTGTCTGCTTATGCTC
This sequence comes from Paragonimus heterotremus, assembly GCA_013368495.1. Classification (NCBI taxonomy): domain Eukaryota; kingdom Metazoa; phylum Platyhelminthes; class Trematoda; order Plagiorchiida; family Troglotrematidae; genus Paragonimus; species Paragonimus heterotremus. Next base: position 6,536 of record LUCH01001357.1, read on the forward strand.
CAACTGACTGTAGTGACGTCAGTACCAAGGACACCTCTTACTCGGATCTGGCCACTCTCCTTCGGTCGATACATGGTTGTGATACAGTTATTTTTGGCTGGAGATGTGAACGCCCAGGTCGACCGTCTTGGTGAAGTCGAGTCTTGTTTAGGTGGCATGTTTGGGATCGCATCCCTCAGATGACGGCGGGAGATTGTCGCAGCCGTGTTCTGAGCATAAGCTATTTTTTAATCAGCTTCAGTCTTAGACATCGTACACGTCATTGTTATACTTGACGTCCGCCTTCTCCGAATCAGGTCTCTTCTCAGATAGACCACATAGCTGTTAGTTATAGGTGGCGAGGTTCCATTCAAGACTGTCGTTGTTATTGAAGCACATATTGGACTCAAGACATGCGCTGTTTGGTTACCGTTTTGTCGCTATTTCCGCTGAGCAATGACAATGGCAACGGCTAGCTGTTGAGAAACGGGCTTTGGTGTAGGTAAACCACAAGTACCGAACCTGTCTAGAAGACAGCTTTAGTAGTTTTTACTCCAAAGATCTTAATGGCTGCTAGATCGAGAACTCACACGCCATTCATGAGACAGATACCGTAGCATGTGGCACGATGGTTCGTGCGTTGAATATACATTGGATCTCGTAGAAATATGTGGATTTGTCAGATGTTAGACGAAACGTTAGGAAGGATATCCTTAAGAAGCTGAAACAGCTTAAAGGCTGATCGTATGGCTTGGTCAGTGGAGAGAGTTAAGGAAATAGATACCGCTTTTTGCTTCAGAGAACGCCGGCAGACTGTTCGACGTTATCCGTTCTACTGGTCCCAGGCCGTCTGTCAGTGAAGCTGTCAGCGAGATAGATGGCCACTCATTCACAAAAGTCCAGGAGGTTAGAGCGGTGAGCAAAACACTGAGAGCCAGTTTAGTTAGCTTTCTGCGTCTACTGTTATACCGCCACAAACTGGTAATGCCATATCGTGGCTGGTAGATTTAGAGCAATCTACTAAGACTGGAGTCCTGTCTTACATTTCGGTTTTTAAACGTAATAAGGCCGCTGGCTCAGGTGATCTCGTGCCGGCATTGGCAAAGGCCTTGGCTCACTTGTTCCAACTTGTGTGAACGACTGGGACCATCCCTGCGAGCTGGGGCCACTCGATAGCAATCCCCATATTCAGGAACGGTGTCAGGGAATTTTGTGAAAATCATATGGAAATTAGTTTTACCTCAGTCATTTCTATGGTTCTGGCATCCGCTATACCTCGTTGATTAACTGCAGCTCGGAAGGCAAACATTAGGAAAGAACAGGCAGGGTTTTGCCCTGGGCGGGGATGTACAGATCGCATTTTTGCTCCTCCTCAGATTCCGGAGCAGCCACATGTGTACCGCCGGCCAACAGTTGCCGTATTTCTCGAGTATAAAGGTGCATTCGATTCGGTGGGTCAGTCTACAGTTCTAGTGTGAGAGTGAAGCAAAAGCGCCTATCTTTAAGGCTAGGACGGTGTTCGCTAATCTGAGGCACCTATGGAGACAGAGAGGTATTTCCCTGAAGCTTAGGGTTCGCGTATATCAGACAACAGTGAGGGCTGTATTACTTTACGACAACGAAACCTGGCCGCTCAGGGTAGAGGACGTGAACCGTCTTCAGGTATTTGACCACCGATGTCTGCGTTCAATCGCTCGTATCGGGTGGCACCAGCGAATGAGCAACGAAGAGGTTAGGAAGCGGGTGTTTGGCATTGGTTGTCAAACGAGTTTTTTGTTCAACCACTTCATTTGCGGAGACTTAGATGGTTAGGTCATGTATTAAAGATGCCAGATAATCATCTGCTACACCGAGCACCCTGTCAACGCTGCAGCCAACTGACGCAAGGTGGACAAATGATGACCTGGTGTAGAGAAGTGAAATCGTTTACGTCACTATAGATCAGGTTCGTCCCCCTGGCTGGGGCCGCCACGATTCATAGAGTTGATAGCTGAGGGCGTTAGGTGAGATGGCGGGTAATCGAGCTCAGTGGCGTGAATGTTGTTGTTTGTCCGAGTTGTCTGAGAAGTGGGTGCACTTAGTGACGCGGGGCAGTGAAAGGCGTAAGGAAACTGTCTTGTTGATGATACCTTATTTTCACTCACAGCTCGGTTGTTTGTTTGCAAAGTGTAGGCGCCTTGATGTTGAATGCTTGAATACATACATAGTTAGGTCCCTTTTTTTCTTCTCTCTTCCTATACGGGTTTTTTTCCTTCGTGGTTGTGTGGCAGTTAAGCATCAGTGTGAACCACTGATGTATTGCTGTTTATATTGGTAATAGTGGGTCTGCACTGCTTGTCGTGAGCTTATACATAACATAACTAGACATGTAAGATGCTGGCCGATCGTTTTTAGCGGCAGTCCGATTAACCGTTCGCGTCCTTGACTATTCATGGACACTTCTCGTGCTCATTGGTTTGCTGACTTTTCCTAATCTTTGGAACCGTAATCCTCACTTGGTACCATCCCCAAACGTCATAGGGCTGTGATTCGGAAAAAAACCCGTTGCCTTTTTCGTAGTTCTTGTAGGGCTGACTGCTCTACTCTGAAAACTGGATTGGCGACATCGTTCTGGATGACTGAGGCTTGGCTAGTGTCATCACCTTCTAAATGATCTCGCGTGGTTTGTAACCCAATGAAGGAATATTCCGATTCCGGTCCTTTTTCCTTGCTCAGTTTTGCAACGGAGGGTATCTTAAACTACGTCTCTACAGACCACGAATATGTCGTAGAGGTGTTCCCAACTGCTAGACTTCGAGTGTCACATTGTGCAGTCGACATTGTTCTCATCTGTTGGTGTTCACTAGGTGCTTATAACGTCCAAGATGAGTTGAAGACATCTGTTCGTGAGTTTACTTGACTTTTACCTATTCTAATTGCGAGATGTTGAAAGACTGGCAGAACTCTGCCTGTTCTCACTCGCGACAGTGAGCTATTGTCGTTAGTCGAGAGTTCCATGTACCCTAGGAGCTGCATTAGCGTTAGTAGTCTGATGTGATCAAAAATTGTTTAGCTAAAGTTTTGATGGCAACTATCAACTCACAGCGCCTGTAGCGTTCGCATCATTTTAGTGTTTCTGTAAAAGTCGGAATTTTTGGTGCCACTATGCAGGCAGTCGTATTGTTTGGCTGCACAGCCTGATCCATTCGCTTGGAGGATGTTCACAGAATGTCCGTTTTCGATTGAAGCGGTCTATCCGTTCCTCTGTAACATTTAAAGCCGTTTTGTGACGTGATAAGATTTGCAACATCGAAATCCCATCAAAGAAAGTATATGGTTTTTTACAGGTGAGCCGACTGTCACGCTCTAGTTTTACTAACGTTCATTGTCCATGGCTGTTTGTTCATTCAACCAATCTCCTTACTTCGTAGTTAACTGCCGCGTGGAGAACCACTCCCCAACTCGTAACCTGGAGACGCGGCCGGTTGCTTTTGGTTAACCAACCCCATCCCGCGGGTTATTGGCCAAACCAGATTTAGCTAGCGTCTGTTTATTTTCGATAGCTGGACCTTACGTAATCCTTTTAAAATCAGAGTTTCTGCCTTTATACATTTTCCACTCTAAATTGTTCTGACGTCAACTTGAGGTGACTTACTGGCTTGCGTAGTTATACTCCATATCCCTGGAATAGGCGAATTAAATAACCAACGCAGTGGAGCAGAGAGCAAAAACATACACATTTGGGCTTCAACGCCGTTTGAGAGTTTACACTAACGGGCCTTTTAATCGAGTATGGTCGGCAAACGTTTATTGTGTACAGCTGAGACATGGCTGCGTTCGTCAAAGCAGGCGTTATATCTCTTTTCCTTGCCCCCCTCTCCACAATGTTATCCGGCTGCCGCGACCCACTGGTATTTTCTAATCTGATTCGCTCAGATGGCCTGTTAGCGTAGACCTTTACACTGTTGGCAATCCAGTCTGGCACATCTTTGGTGATAGCAACATCTTTCTTAGGCTTAAAGGCCCCATATGTATAAGGCGACTGTCAAGGCTGTTACTTTACAGCCCCCAAAATTGACCGCTGAGGTTAGAAGGCGTGAACTGTCCTCATGTAGTTGACCACCGATCTCTGTGCTCGATCGCTCGCATTGGATGAGATCAACAGGCAAGTGACGAAGAGGTTACGAAGCGTGTATTTGATGGTGACTGCCAGACGAATTTTTTTGTTCGATCATTTCACAGACTTCGATAGTTGAGTCATGTATTAAAGATGCCAGTTATTCGTGTGCCACACCGAGCCCTCTTTACCGTTGCTGCGGCCGACTGGCGTAAGATTCCGGGTGAATAGATGGTGACTTGGTGTTGAGAACTGAAGTTCTTCATCAAGGTATTGACCACTGTGGACCTGGTTTATATCCGGAACTGGGGCCCTCGTGGCCCATGGAGTAGATGGCTAGAGGTTGTAGGTGAATTGGTAGCTAATCAGGCTCAGTGGTGTGAATGCTGTCGTTGTTTGACTGAGTTGTCTGTGAAGCAAGTGGACTTTATGCTGGACAGTAAATGCGTTGTCTTGTTGACGACACCTCACTTTCATCTATAGTTCGGTTTTGTTTGCGGGACGTAGACACCCTAAAACTGAATGTTTGAGTATGGGCATAGTGGTTTAATAGTTAGTACTCCTTTTTTGGCTACGGCCTATTTTTTATTCGTGGATGTGTGACAGGTGAGTATCAGCAAGAACCACTGCTGTATTGTTGTCATTGTTTATAGTAATGATGGTGTCGGCGCGATGTTTCCGTCTGTGCCGTCTGCCTCACTACAATCTACCAAATGTGTACCCTTTTAGAGATATGAAGCAAAACCACAGGAACTCCGTGAGTTATCTTAAACTGGCATCGAATCTTGGAAGACTGACCTCGGAACACGCGGAAGTGCTATTGAGATATCTTGAGATGGAATAGGCGTGATCATAATCTCACTACGTCGTAATGGAAAGCTTTCTCAGCGTTCTGTGTACGTCGCCCTTATTTTGTTAAGTATTATGGAATGTTGTTTTGAATAAGACTTGTTCAACATAGGTCCTACCTCGTTTTGTGTGTCCATATTATTTCTTTCGGTGTCCGAGATCTCTTAAGTTATTTCTGTTGATCCGAATCGTGGCTGTCTCATATGTTTCTGTTGGTGTAGTTATGGATCCCTTGTCGTTGGTCTACTGTCATGATGTCAGATGTTACGCTTATGTGTTAGTTGAAAACTCATATTGTGTATGTTCTAGACAGTTTAGAAACCAACCATTTTTTGGTCCCACGCAGAGTACTCTGCAGTTCTTATGAAGGTGTAATTAGACATTACTCACCCGATGAATTTTGTGTTGCAGCTCTACGTATAGAAAATGGAAACCCTTGATGAATTCAGACACACCAGCGGACCGGCGAATCGATCTAATGGCAGCAGGCCTTTGGGAACGATTGCGATATTATTGGCGCTGTCGACGACTTTCCTCTGAACGAACTGAAACCAGTTCGTTTACCCTTAGCAAACGAAGGCGAACATACAACTTCCCTGATCTATCCGCTTTCCTCAAATGTTTATGACCGCTTCCGTTTGCGTGTTGACTTTCACACTATTTGTTACATTTTCCCGCTGTGTTGTTACATGTGTTTATGCTTTCAGAAGTAGTGTTTTTCAAACACGGACGCTATTTGCCTTGCTTTTTGTCGGCATTACTTTAAAGAAACGAGTTGTTGTAACGTTGGTTTACTGTTATTCTGGAATAGAGCTCAACAGCTGGCTTAGTTATACCAAGCCCTCTATGAAAATGGACCTCGTTTCATCTATTTATTGGCTACTATACCGCTCAATTGAAGCTAATTCCCAGTCATACGTTAGAGATTGCCAGTCTCGTATTGACTTTTGGACCGCTATCATCCGGTATACTTATCTTTGGATTAGGCTGATATGTGTATGCAGTAAGTCAAGTGTATTCTCCGTCAGAGATAGTGTTTCGTGCTGTTAGAATCTGATAAGCCACTTTCCTACGCCTTTGTGACGTATATCAGCCTGAAATTGTGAAACATAAAAGGACATCGAGTATAATTCACTGTTGGTGTTGTGACCGCAAAAGACGCTTGGCCAGAGAATTCGTTTATTGAGCAAACTCCTGCATAGTTAATGTCAAAAAGCAAACCACAAACACGTACACTCATCTGCACGTCAGACATACACTCACATACATCGGATGGTAGTACGTTGTCATTCTCCTTGGCGAAACTTCTGCCATAGTGCGTATACACTATTCCGACAGTCTATTCTTGTCCATCGTCTTCCTGGCGTTCGGAGCTTGCTCTTTTGTTCCAAAATGCTGCCTGTGGGTAACATACTACTCATGAGTAGTATACTACTCACACCGAAACTGCCTGTCATACAACATTGGTAATATAGTTGTTCGGATGATGCCTCTTAGGACGCACCAGAAAACCAACATTATTTGGTCGTCTTAGGCATCAGATTAGTTATTAACTTCGGGGCATCAGCTTGCATTGGATTTTAATTCATCTCGGGTGTCGCTCTGTGGGTCTGGACAGCCGATGGCGTGTGATTGTCGGTTCGGATTCCGTGTATTCAGCTTGAGACAACTTTCAGACTTATTCTCTTGGTTCCTATTGTACACCTACTTAAGCGTGGTAGTCTGTGTTTTTGTTTAGTTCATATTCGACGCTACTGGTTGCAAGGCAACACGCGTTATTAAGACACAAAATAGCGAGATGCTGATTTCGGCCGCCGAAGTCATCTGGTTAGATACATCCCACTCACGATAACCCATTAACCTCGCGCTGAAAATAAGTTCTGTCGATTTACGTTTCTAGTTCGTGCTTGGTTTCACTGTATCACGTGACCTTCAGCTTACCACGCCAATGTTAGCTTTCCGACGTAACTTGGGATTTAACTGCACACCGTTGTGACATTTTAAGTTATCATGTTCCTGGGAACATGAGGAGGAGCAATTTCAGTTGGCTGCTACGCCAGTCCCCCATTGGAGGTTCTGCCAGAAAACCGTCCTCCCAGGTAGGCCTCGCTTTGATCCGACTACGGATCACGGTTTTGTCCCCAGTTTCGTTGGTTTTATCCGTTCATTAGGTAGGTCGCGGTGTTTATCTATCAGTTTATTCCTTAAAATTTGGAGCCCCACTTAAGCGAAGCAATTAACTTGTTCCTTCTGCAGATATCCTCGTGCCAATTATGTCATCAGTTTCACACAAGCAGCCTTATCTCACTTTGTTACATTTGAAATCACAGACCGTTAGTGGATTGTAGACATCACCATCTTGTTGATTTACCTGCAGTTGTTCTGTGCTTTCATTTCATTTACCCCCACGCACTTCGTAATTTCTGCCCGACACGCTGTTTCTGAGCATGAGATAGGTGGAGTTGCCCCCTTTAACCAACTTGTTACTGTGTCGGAATTAGTGCAGTATGCATAGGAACTGAGTTTGTTTACAACCAACAATAAGGTGTTCCCCATGTAAACAGTGTGTAAACTTCAATATCAATTGATTATCGTTCGAAAAAGACGGAGCTCTATACAGACAGCCTTAACCTATTATTTATCGCAATAGTCAAGTACACTCTCTGTTAGTGTCTTCTGTACCGTCGATGCAGAGTCTGTATTGTCTTGCTACTCAAAATAATTCACCCCCTCAAGAGGACACTGGTAGGTTCCGTTAGTTGTCTTTATAAGAGAGGAATACTGTACATATCCGGGCCCGGACATTAACATGTGTAGTATTCAGAGAAAACAGTGATACGCTCGGCCCCATAATTATAAAGGCGTCCGATTTCTCCCCACTTATCGCTTATTTGTAAATGCAAAGGGCCGATTTTTATACGCAGTTATAAGTGCAGCTCATCAATTTAAGTACACAACGAGAATTGATCTTGATGCGGTGTGACGGCTTGCGCATCTTGACGACCTATTGGGCTAAACTGGACGGTGTGATGATCACACCAACAGAGTCACTCGTGCCAGGCAGGCCAATAATAGAGATTTAACAAACCAGTCTCCTGGTCTTCCAAGTCGGGATTGAAAGAAGGGTTGTATATCTCCATTGCTGTTGGCATTATGCAGGAACATATTTTCAATTTGCAAGACGTTTCTGTCCGATCGCACCGTTTAGGGGGAATAACCGTCGCAGCTGATTTGCGTAGCTGGAAGCCAATTTTGTTGTGAAGTGTGACCACGGAACCAACGAAGTTCTATTTTGTGGTCGCTGCTCCCCCGCTTCATACCATTGACAAGGTGAACGACGTTTTGGAGCTGCCAGACTCAGTTAAGCTATACGAGCATCTAAAAGAGGCCATTATAAAAACGTATTGGCTTTTCTGACCGTCAGCTTATCGCCCAGCTGCTGACCACTACAGAGTTCTGCGACCCGGAGCCTTCACATCTTCTGCGCCACATGCAATGTCTCGCAGGCTCGACACAGCTCGAGGAGTCTTTCTTGAAGTAATTGTAGATGCAGCGACCGCCTAACGATATGCAGAATATCATTAATGCTAACTCCCAGGTAAATCTATTGCAATGGGCCAACATAGCCGATCGCATCTGGGAGACATGGTGAACAGGTCTCCGAAGTATCCGAACCAGCACCGTAGACACTGGCTCTCCTGACTCCACTTGGTGCTGACGCTCGCACTCGTCCCTTCCTAAAGTTAGCAGAACAGCGTCGCTCTTTAGTTCTAGAAGGCGACTGGTGCCTACAGAAGGTATCAACCCAGACCACTGCTGGTACCACTAGCAGTTTGGTGGTCGTGCTCCCCTCCGCTGCAGTCCCTCTTCCTTCCCCAAAATGGGTCAAAGAAACTAGCAGGCCAACACGCCGCGACGATCGACGTTGCTGGCTCCCGAAGTCACCTGTTCCTTATTCGAGACCGCCAATTGGGAGTTCGCTACCTCACCGACACTGGTTCAGAGATCAGCGTCCTCCCACCGGATTCTCGCGAACGATTCACGCAGGCGCAGTCAACCCTACGCGTTCACGTACACTGAACTGAAGCCTTCGCCGCACTTTCCAACAGATTTTCATTGTGGTAGACGTCCAAATGCCAATCATTTGCATCAATTTTTCAGAGCGCTTCGACCTACTTGTCGACTGTAAGACAAACTTGTTTGTTCTTGGGACTTTGACCAGCGCGGTTTCAACTAGTCTCGTGTACCGCCCAGCCATCACGAATGCCCACAGCTCTGTTGTTGAGCAAATTCCCACCGTGTTTAGGCAGCTAACTTCGCTACCACCAGTAACTAGTGAAACATAACACCACATCGTCACAACTGGCTCGCTGGTGTTTGCCAGAGTTGGTCGTTTAACACCAGATAAACTGAAGATAGCGCGCACCGAGTTCGAGCACATGCTTGGGTTTGGTGTCATTCGTCCGTCGGATCGCCCCTGGACCTCGCCTTTCTATATGGTGCCGAAAAGTCGGGAGACTGGCATTCATGTGGAGGTTATCTCGCGCTCAACATTGCCATGGTACCCGATAGGTACCCCATCCCGCATATTCAGGACATCACAGCTAGCCTCAAAGGCGCCTGTTTGTTCTGGAAGCCCGATTCGGTTCGCGCTTATCACCAGACCCCATTCGCCGCGGACGCTATCGCAAAGACAGTGGAGATTACACCATTCGGCTTGTTCGAATTCCTGCGCATACCGTTTGGTCTCTGGAACGCCGCCCAAACGTTCCTTCGGTTTATCAATGATGTCACAAGAAAGTTGGACCTCGTCCATCCTCGTATCAACGATCTTTTGGTGGTAAGTTCCTCCGAAGAGGAGTATCAGACCCATCTGCGATCACTCTGAACGATTTACAGCATACAACGTCATTGTTAGTGTGGATAAATGCGCAATCGGTTAACCAGCAGTTGAGTTCTTGAGTCTTCATATATATCAGCACGGCATTCGGCCGCTGACCGACAGAGTACAAGCGATTCGCGACTTTCCGCGCCCTACCACGCTCGCTGCTGTCCGTCGTTTTGTTGATATGGTTACCGATTACCACTGATTTATCCCGCATTGTGCGCAGCTTATGCAACCTCTGACCGGCCTACTACCTTGCCGTACCAACGGTAACGTTGAGTTGTCAGAAGCAGCTGCCATCTCTTTTGACCGCATAAAAAAACGCTGCTGCAGTGATGCCGCACCACTTAGACGCAAACGTCACCACCACTATAACCGTAAACACATCGGACAAAGCTGTTACTGCCGTACCCTAACAGTTCATCAATGGACATTGGAGGCTGCTTTCTTTTTTCTCCAGACGCTTACTACCCGCAGAAACTAGGTACAGCACGTTCGGTCGTGAGTTACTGCATACCTACTCATCCGTTCGTCATTCTCCATATATCCTCGAATGTGATTTTCATCAATTACATGCCTTCCGTAATCGTTCCAAGTGCCACTCGCCCGTAAAGTGCACCAGCTGGATTTCATCTCGCAATCCACGACAGACGTACGACACGTCTATGACAGCGACAATTTTGTCGTTGGTGCTCTCTCATACTTAGCTGCACTTGTTAGCCACGACATCAACTTATCAGCTGTGGTCGACGCACAGCGTACGAAGAACGATTTCTCTGCTTCTTGCCAGCAGTTATCATTGCGTTTCGCGGACCTGCCGCCACCGACAGCATTTGGAATAATTTTGTGCGATACTCTCGCTGGACCCCTCGTCTAGTTGTGCCTCCAACCTTTCGACGTCGTGTGCCCGCTATCCTACATGGCATCCGGGCCACGGCCAAACTTTTTCCGACAGGTAAATCTGGTCCGGTATGTAAGAATATCTTCGCGTGTGAGCACAACCTTGCTTAGCTTGTCAACAAGCTGGGGTTCACTGCCACGTGTCGGCCCCGGTTGGCCGATGTCCTCTGATCACATCCCGACTCACGCGCCTCCACATCGATATTGTAGTTCTCTTGTAACCGTCTAATGGCATGACCTATATCTTGACGATAGTAGATCGTTTCATGCGATGGCAGGAGGCCGCCCTTATACACGACGCCCCCTCAGAGATCGTAACGCGCGCATTCGTTGAACGTTGGGTAGCATCTTACGGCTGTCCGGCTACGGTTACAACAGACCGCGGTTCCTTTGCGGAAACGTTGAACGTTCTTGGATGTCACCGCACGCAAACTACGGCATACTACCCGACTGCGAACGGCATGGTCGAACGCTTTCATCGACATCTAAAAGCAGCCGTCGATGCAATTCTTTGGACAGAAGCGCTGCCAATGGTTTTGCACGAAATCCGCACGGCCCTCAAGGCCGCCCTTCACGTTCTCAGTGTCGAACTGCTCTACGGTCAACCACTGCGTCCTCCTGATAATTACTTCTCGTCCGTCACAGACGCACTTTGATGTTATGCTTCCTACGCCAAACAGCTGGCTTTGCATATGCGCCGCCTCCGAGTAACGGACACGAGAAAACCACAAGTTATTTGTTCCCAAAGGCCTCCAGACTTGCACGCATGTGTTTGCTCGCGTGGATGGTTCACGACACCCGCTGGAGCGAACTTACGACGGTCCCTTCAAGATACTTCAGCGCAAGGATCGCTTTTGTGTACTCGAGCGTTAGGTCATTCGGGACACGGTTAGCATTGACTGCTTATAGCTTGCTGATTCTGAAGGAGCCTTCAATATTTCTCCGCATCCCGTAGCCAGACCGATAACTGCCTCTGAACAGCCTCGCGTAAGCGCATCGTCGTCAGCGGACGCCACAGCTTCGCCGACGATGCCAGCACTCACTGTAACGCGTTCGTATCGTAAGGTGCACTAGTCTAAACGTTTCATAGGGGACTAGAATTCGTTTTGTCCCGTCCTGTTCGGGCAAAATAAGCCAAAAATTCTCAAACTGTTTTTGAAAATACCAAAAATAGCATTTTGCTTCATGTCCTCGTTATCTGCGTTCCCCAGATGAGTTTGTCATGTACATATATATCCAAACTCATCTCTTTTGCCTTTCGTTTTCGTCTACGCACTCATGTCTTGGATCGATCGAAATTCGCAGCTCCATCGCTGTCATGCAACTTGTGTGTTCACCCCAGGACCTCAACGCGCGAACTTTCTATTTCCCGCATTCGTTTCGACACCATAAGAGAGGACACTCAACTAAGAAATGTTGGCATCAGCACTTCTCAATCTGTGGTGCCTGGGAATCGTGGTGCAATATGAACTAGACCAGGTCAAATGTGTCTGGCCACAGTTAGTCCTCACGTAGATCGAAGGGATGCGTTCACAGTACCCTTCTGAAGGGGACTGTGCAGTGATCTGGTGATAACTTCAGTGTGCCTATTGTACGATGTGTAAAATTCTTCCCAAATGCTTAGTTCACGTTGCACATAGGATCATAAGGATCTTTGTCTACTTACTGCCTGCGATCGCATTTGCCTGTTTGCATGCTTGTCGGCCCATGCGCGCCAATGGCGCCACGTACACTTCCGGCTTGTTCAACGGTCGAATCCTTAACCTCCCTAACTGTGTTCGCGTATCGATGTCGTCTAGTGTAGGTTGAGGCCTAATGCAATTGTCTATAATATACTTTCGGCCTTTCTTAAATGTCGTCATTTTAACTTCACGTCCAACATTTTTTGCGTGCACGTCTGTACTGAACTATCCGCTTGCTCGTTGATTGGAGTGCCTCTGCCGTTATTTGATCTGTAAAAATCGAATAATCTTTCCTCTGGTTCATATTTTTTGCTGCAGGGAAGCTGCACTTCCTAAAACGCTACGAAGTTGTTGAAGCGTCCAGGTAACAAAAAAAACTATCTGACAGATTACATCGTGTAAATGAATCTAAAATTAGAAATGGAAGATCTAGTAGAAGACTTTTTCTTTGTGGCGTATCTCGCTGCTCGCGTCTGCTGAGTTCGTTACATTCTAGTTACAGCCGAAAAAAACGCATCTGGTACTTTGATTTCACAGCTTTGCTAACGCCTGGATCTATGTTAGTGGTGATGGCAAATGAAACGACTTGTTGTTGCTGAAACACTCATCCGGGTGAGCGTTAGTGAGCCCATTCTTTCCGTCCAAAACCGCCTCCTTCTGTGAGGAAACGAGTTTATCCAATTAGAATGAGCGGGACTGCCCAGATCAATCGGAAGGTAACCTTGGTTATTTTTTCGCCTGTCTGACCCTTATTCTGCCTTGCTCAATGATGGGTTATTTTCAGTAACTGTCGTTCGCTTTTCTGATTCGAGGATTCATAAGAAGTCAATTTTGCAAACAGCTGTTTTCGGTAATTCTCATC
>LUCH01001357.1:23148-84529 GCA_013368495.1 Paragonimus heterotremus
ATTTTTTTCCATGACCTACTTGACACGTTATAATTTTCATATATAACTCGCACTTACCCTATGTAATTGTAATAGCCCGATGAGAATTACCGAAAACAGCTGTTTGCAAAATTGACTTCTTATGAATTCTACGGGAATCTGGAGAGGATTGATTCGAGGATGTTTGTAGGTCGCTGTGCATTATATAAATACCTTGCAATTTTCTTCCTGTCGCACACGTTTTTGGAGCGGAGCAAGGCTGCTTTTTTGCACTCGTCTTTTGGGTTGTCTTGGGAACAATTACAGGGACAGTCGCGTTATTTTCAGGACTGAGATTTTCCCTATTAATTATTACTAAGAGGAGAATCTGATTTCTGTCAACCGCAGTACTGTATCGTGTACAAACCAGCGTCTTCTCTCGATGGTTTACAACAGTCAGCCACACAGTTTCCTGGCAGCTGTGCAATCTGCATTTTTCAGTCACTTTTGTCAACTGGTAAAAATGTGTGTTTATCCAAGCCTTTCGACTGGATTCGCAAGCAACCTCACAACGGCTCCTCCTTTTAAAACGTCTAGGATCCTTACTTATTCTGGTTATCAAACGTGACGAATTTTTATCAGTCAACCTAGAGGTCTTTTACAGTATTATCAACATAAGATCTTACTCCTTACACTAGAAAACGACTGGGTCTCATCGCAGTAGATACCCTGCATTTTTCCTCAATACTTGTGAACACTTCCTCGGTCACCATGGTCATTACCACAGCTGCTTCATCAGCAGGGAGCCAAGAGTGCCTCTTCCTCTGTTGAAATTTAAGAAAGCCGTCCGTCATTTGCTTTGAAACTTTCCTCTGAGCTGTGGACTCATTTCTAGGGTTATTTCTGAATCCTATTTATTGGTATATGCTTGGGAAAACCCCTGAGTTGTCCAGTCTTTCAGTCACTCCGTCTAAATTGGTGTGGCTGTAGAATCTTTCTTTCGCTCCGAAAGTCCACCTTCCTTTGGCATGCTCTTTTCCTCGCCAAAATACGCAGTATGTCCATTTTATTGATCTCGGGGTAGCTGTCGCTAATTTATCGTTCCTACCGGGAGGCACACTTTTCATTTTCTCCCTCAATATCGACTACATTCAGCCCGAAATTACGTGATCGTGAACTGCTGTAACTCACTTGGAACCTGTAGTGGATAAGTGGGTTTGTGCTCGACCCTCGCGCACTAACGATTTAAAACGCTTTTCCTAAGGAACAGTCGAAATGTAGTCTCAACATGCACCGAACTAAAAGAACGTGATGGAAATTTGTATATTTCCAGCAATGTTTGGAAATGCGATATAGTCTGGGACCAACGGCAGAAACTAAGAGAAGAAATAAAGGGAAGGCGAAATGGACTGCAGTCCACTCAAACGCGTTCCAAGCAAAGTGCGTGGAACCTTCGAGTCTGTTGGACGACACTCGAATTGACTTTGAAGAATAGATGAGTCGTTGGGAAAAGGTCAAGCATTCGCTGTGGACAATTAGTTGTACGACTGGAGAAAGTGACTCGGAGTTCGTATCACGCTTCTTATGGCAGACGTACACAGAAACGTGCGTACGGAACAGACAAGCGGGGAAACATTGTTGCAGCCGGGATCCTTAGAGAAGCCACACAGTCGGTCGTCATTACGAACTAACTTCGTTCTAGTCGTTAGATCTGTTATCCATGTTGATGGCACATTCCAAAATTAGGGTGAATGGTTGATAACCGGACTGTACGTAAGGTGATGGTGGTGCTCGGTTCCCTCGTTCTCCAGGTTAATTAAAACCTTCTGTGTGAAGCCACACTTCGAGGCCTAAACAAATTTTGGCATGACGTGGACCAATCTGATGACTTCAGCCTGACTGCATACTGATATTTTTATTACATACAGATCTCTAGCTTGTGCTCATCTTGTTAACCGTGCTCTTTTCTTTGCGCATGCTTCTAGGTCGCGTGAGTTGGTACCACGGCCTTCAGGTTTTACCAAACCGACATTGACGTACTCAAACTAGAAGTGGTATTGAACTTGATAAGGCCGTTACAGTGCTAGCCACTGTAAAGGTTGTGTATTATGCTTTTTTATTCTGCACCGTTTTTTAAAAGATGGCATCTGTTGGGCAAGTGCTATGTGTATTGTACTTTCTCGGTGCTTGAGAGTGTTCATCGTGTCCAACAATGAATTGCAAAGCGGTGAATGATTTCTATCAAGAGTGTATTCGGTCTGGTCGTTCTCTATCAGATTTCTTCAGAACTCTATCGAAAGGAAAACTATTGATCATTAACGAGTTTTCATATAGATTGAACATCACCCACAATTGATCTCAGCTGTCGCATTCCCATAGACTTTCCAGTCGGCTCATTTTGAAAAGCACTAGACTCGAGTTCCGCTCACATTAGAGCTCGTCAGTAGTGCATATCCTCGCCACTGCCGGGACTGGAACCACGACCACGCTGTTCATGAGGCAACCGTGTTTACCACTGCGCCATTGACCTCACATTAGGCACGACCGAATTATCATATGTGAACAATCAACCACTTTCTCCTGTGAGTAATGACCAAAATCCCCCACTACTCATCATTGATCAAATACCGCTCAACAAGTCCATGATTTCTGTGATTTCAACTTGAAGAGAAGTTCTAGTCGATGGGTCATCGATTGGAGTTAATAGACAGTAGCTGTATCTCCTCTCGAGGCGATCGGGCAACCTGATCATTACTCACAAACGACAATTTTGTCAGACTGTCTACTTCCCATATCAACACGGTCCCCAAAAATCTTCACAATTTTGTAGAAACCTAAAATCGCTGTGCTGCTTTGCCAGCTGACCCTACGTTTGTATGCCGTATAAAGTTCGAGAACTTCGTCAAGCATACCACTAAGAAAACCGCAGTCAACGCTTCAGAACCTCCAAGGTTCGTTGGATCGTGCCATTAGCAAATCCGATTTTCCCAGTGATTCCATAAAACATGTTCACAACTTGTCAAGTAAGCAGTTTACAAAAGCACAGTTAGAAGTATTTTCTCTGGGCTTAAAATACAAACTCACGCCGAAGAAAATTAAACCGTTAACGACCCGAGGTCACTTTGAAAACTTATACGACCAGCTAGAAGAGTTGTCTTTCACCTTGCCAGAAATTGCAAGTTGGTTTCGTGTTAAAAAGATCGGTGTTTCGCATCAGTGTATATTGTCACCCATTCGTCAGCATTGTTATCTACACTCTGAACATTATGATGCCCTCAGACAATTAAGACAGATTGAGGACGTGGTATTTCTGAAGCCAGACAAAGTCGCTGGCATTATAATCTTGAATAAAGCTGTTTATATGATGAAAATGCGCACCGTCCTGGCTGGCGATATGAAATTCAAAGTTGACCGTACGCCAGATAATAGCATTCTAGTAGAAAAATAACTATCGAAGAAGCTGCAAATTCTTTTATTGCATGGATATATAAGTGAGCGGGAGTATAAACAGTTGAAACCGATAGGGACCTGTACACCAAGAATGAGAGGATCAATCAAATTGCACAAAGCCAGTGACCCCTGAGGCCCGTCCTTGCCATGGATGATTCAGCTCACAGCAACCTTGCTCAATGGCTAGTTCAGCTGCTTAATGCCATCCGCAAAACCCTTCTTTTGAGTTATGTGGTATTTTGGAGAATGTTTCGGTGAGTTCCACACAACAGATGTTTAGCTGCTGGCTAGCTAATTACAATAATTTGTAAGTAGTATCCGTTTAACCAAACATCTAAATAATATCAGAAGGGTATGTAACCAAAGTGTAATGTAAATAACAGACAAATATAACAGATGCACTTACAGCAAGGGTTCGGACAAAATACAGAGAGGTAATCCGTGGATGTGTTAGTGGAGTGTTGGGTGGAATCCTATAGATGTCAACGTAAGGATCTACAGGATGGAAACACTGCGTAGTCCACGGAACACTGTAGCTGTGGTCTGTTCACCGGCGCGCGGGAGACCCAGATGAATTGTGTTCACAGGTGTGTACGGTCTCGTTGTCTTGTCAGCTCCGGTGAGGACAGTGGGTTGAATTACGTGTCATAGGCTAATGTTCGAGATGAGGTTTGTTGTGTGTCTGTGCGTGTGCATGTGACAGTTGATTGTTTATGTAACTTAATTTTAATTCGTAATATTTCTCCGTCTGGTCCTGTCAGCTACCTTAAAGAATTGATTCTTATCTGTACAGAAAACATTCCGTTTGAGTTGGATGGATCTGTCTATAAGCAAGTTGATAGTGCAACAGTAGACAATCCGTTGGGTCCAACATTAATTGGTGGTTTTTTTTCGAAATGGTCGAAGGTGGACCATCGGATTGTATTGAACGTTCATGGCTTTAGTGACGGTATGTCAATGACACTAATATTCGCCGATTTTGATCATTCCGTAACTATTTTTCATCAGCTTAATTCCACTCGCTGAAATCTCCGTATCATCCATGAACAAGAGTTAGATAATTCACTACCATTCCTGGATGTCCTTATTTCTAGGCCCTTAGATGGCACACTTAGCAGATCTATTTATCAAAAAGCTATATGAAGTGGGCGGTACCTACAGTTCTCTTCAATTACGCCCGTGGCTTACAAACGTATTTCGTTGTGAACTATTTTTCACCTATCAAAGAAACTATGCACAGCCGACTACCTAAAGTCTGAAGAGTGTTCTGCGTGCGAATGGATATCAGGCCAAATTTATTGAAATTCACTGCAAAGAATAAGTGGCTACCCCCCAACCACAGCCAGCGCCGAAGAAGCAGGATTTTATCACCTTTCATTACACAGGAGACCACAATATTACCGATGTAAGTCGACAGTTGAAATCAGCCATATCCAGTAGTGGAATTGAGCCTGTTACTTTCCACCCGCAGGATGGGCCTCCACTATCCCGATCGTTCTTTCTCGGAAAAATCTGCCTCCCGTGTTATCCACCAGTTCACTTGCAGTTGCGGTGACTCATACGTCTACAAAACGGGTCGACAAAGGAAGGCGGAGCGCATCCCCAAGTGACTGGTACAAGCTGACTCAACGCGGGTCAGTATACCAACACCCGAACAGAAATCCGACGTCTTTGATCACGAAACACCTAATCACAACAGGTCATGTGGTTGACCCCGTCACTTCGTTCATGATCCTATTACGCAACCCTAGGCTGTTGATGTTCTCCGAAGAGTTGGTGATCAAGCCTCACGCCCCGGCCCTCTGTTGGCGAAAGGTGCTGACGTAATCAGTTTCGTTACAGTGGCAGTGAACCCAGATCGCACCCATGTGATGTACGTTCGTTTCGTTGTTTTGTCGCTACGAGCTTAACCCATATAGCCGAATGTTTTATGTGATCGATTGATGAGAATAAATGAAATACTTGCATCTCGCAATGTATGTATTCTTACCGTTTTAATGAGCTGGTTAAATGGAACTCGATGTTTCAACTGTGTAATTTGTCAAACAAACGTCCTACTACTCAGTGTCTTTTTAAGTAGGTGGAAATATTTACAATTGTGGCTGCACATGCTACGTCTCTACCGCCTGAGCCATTTGTTGTGCAATGTAGTTAGCTTAATGTGGCCGGTGATTCTGTTAATGTTAAAGGTTCAAGGAATGGTGTAAAATGATGTCTAAAAATAAATTTTATGTGAATGTTAGACTAGGTAGGTATTTTTGACTTGTAATAAGCGGATTACACAGAATCTTAAATAGGACCGACTCGAATAACGCATGTTCCCTTCCTTTCTGAGAACATTAGTCATTGGCACAGAACCATTCTAATTCCAAAACCTGCTTTCTTTCGCAACAACCTACAAAAGGTGGCCTTTTGCTTCTTGCATAGAGGACTCAGTCGGATATTTTTTTATCGGACTCTGCGTAAGAATTTTTATATGAATGTAGTGACGTCCTTCAGCTACATACTTCCAATTCCCGCTGTTCTATGACATTTTACTTTCGTAACAAATGCTACTGATCAAGCCTATTGCCGACCACAGTGATTTCCTCAATTTTTTATCGTCTTGGGAATTATGACTTGCACTTCAGCTTCGTATGCATTTGAAAATTAGCATCTTAAAATTGGCATGTGTCTAGCTTTGACTCCTTGGATGTTCAGGGAACTACGGGAGTATCAAACTGGGGATGATGGTACCACCCAGTAGCAAGAAAGCAGGTATGGATGTGATTAGCAGTTTACTATGATGGAGACAATGTGATCGGCTGCGCTGAGTTTCACGCGGTAGGATAGACAGTTAAGTAACGCAAATGACGATCACTCTGCACCCGTGTGTTGTCTCCTACCAGGTTGTAAAGTGAGGTCAATGGTATCCAATAGATTCAGGAGTTAACACAAAATGGTAGGCGATTAAGTTGGTATGTTTAGTTCACTCTCGTTTCTCACAATCAGACTTGCCTTATAAGCCTTGTTTCCTAGCAAGCGGTTTCTTAAACTAATACGCTAGACTTTCTTATTTTCCATTATTCTTTATCCTGTTGCAACCGTCGTTTCTGTTTGTCTTATGTAACACACAATCTTTGTTGTGACACAGTTTCTGTAGATTCTGACGCAACTCATCACCTACAAGACTGTAAGACAAAAAATTTCATTACCATCGCTACCCAATTCGGCTGCAAAATTATTTGATTGAAACATATCAAGAACAGTAGATGATGTGGCGGCTGGCAGTGGTAAATTTCAGATTATTGTGTTTAGATCATATTGGTCATAAGTATGATTATTAGTTCTACCACTGTAACCATCTAAATGGGAGTGATAGAAAACCGGTACCATGAAAACATGTGCAAATATTTTCCCCAATTTGCTTGTATATGAATACGAACTAAATAAACCATGGTTGCATCCATCTTTCTCAAGCACCGACCAATTAACCATTACAGTTAGCAAGCCATATTTGTGCGTACACTCACTTTGCATGTTTGGGATACGGGGTCTAGATTTAGCACTGAACTGATTGCCTCCGGCGAGCGTCCATATTTATTCACATTAGTCATACACGGGGCTCCCGAGAACGACCTGTTTAGTGATAGAACTAAATAGAAGGCATCCTGTGATGCACGCTCCCAAATTACACACAATTCACTTTCCCGAACTGTGTGCTTTACTGTGTCCTGTACGCATTAAACAGAGTTTCAAACGTAGTCGTTTCTCAAAATCCTTCGCACCGGAAGGAAGCCTGCCTTTCTCGCGACAACCCGCATACCTCTTAGTCACACAGCCGCCATACTCGTTTGGAGTACCAGCATCACGATTTGTGTTATGTGGGTAGACTGTTTTTATGATGGTGGATATTCCGTGGACCATCCAGCATTCCCACTTATCCAATAAAATTAACCACGGGATAGGCCACAGAACTAACCCGCTGGTTGTCTTCTACCAGGTGACGGATGAGAAAGTACCCACCTTCTTCCACTTCTTCAGTTACTCTGGTTTCGTGTAAGAATGCGGGAATGTGAGAAGCACAGACACACTGTTGACCACCGCCCGGAAGTTCAAGTGAAGTGGAAGGCAAAACAATAACAACACCCGTATGTGTATGCTTGCTTTCGATTCTGTCACCGATGGCGTTGGTGGTCGGGTTGCACTGTGGTAAAGCCAAGGGTAAAAACGAATTGTTCTGCTGATTTAATCAATGCATGCAAACGGAAATACCAGTGTGTTGACTATGATGAGGCGCACTGCGCTTGCTTGCCACGTTACGGTGTTGCACCCAAATACTCACAACGAGTGCGGCTGGTTCAGTGTAATGAATGGAAAATGGCAACACGCGTTAACCAGTATATGACTTTTTACCCCGACAGGCAGCAACTGTAGTTCTTCAGAATTGTCAGCAAGCCATAGTGCAATATGCTTCAAGAAAACCTTGGATTACTGAGGAAATGGAGCTAGACAGTTCGATCCACACTTCGCATACACTTGTGCCTTCGCACACAAACTCCTGTGACTGCTGGCTGTACACGTTGCCTGTTTACACTCGATGACAGTGGTGGAGGTCAAATGGTTGTATTTATTTATGGGGAAACGATGCGCATGATCATCGTCAATCAAAAGTTTGCAACGCCGTTTTGTACAACAGTCATGCTGTAATCTCATCAAGCTTCGAAGATAAGTGAAAATTACTAATTTAGACCTAATTGGCATTAAGTTCCAGCCTAGTCTGAGTCTAATGGCTATTACTAAGAGAAGCAGAAGAGTAGAGGGGAATGATTATGTTCAAAGAGAAGGTTAGAATATTCAAGCTTTGGTCAATCTAAACAACGTTAAACTTTACAGCGTCTTAGCCGACAACCGTAAGAGTGCAAAACCCAACCACTTTGGGTGAGTAAATAATGAATGAACTTCACTAGTAAAAAGGATTAACTGTATGCAGCGAGTTGTCTACCTGAACAGAATGGAACTGAATATGCGTGTCACCTCGTAACAAAACCATGTGAGAAGCAAATGGAACTCCTTAACTGCACCAGAGATCCCCAGAAGGTTACAGTACAGTTATCACTCTACTTTTATACTTAGCAGGTCTGTGAACTGGACTTCGCACTGACAGTAAAATCTCATTTGATGTGGTTTATCGATCAAAAGGAGGTGATAGAAGATATATATATATATTCATAATTGTATGTCTCCGTAACATACACTTTATCTGGTATACTTCACCCTCTTGAGTTGGATCGCTCCTGACGTTTTCTCTCACCTTCAGCCAGTCCCAAGATTGATTCCCTTTTGTTGTTCCTTATCAGAATTCACTCTTGTTATTCGCAGAGTAATTATAGAACCAAGTGGATAACATTACGGGAATGATTCCGTTTGTTTTTTGTTCACTAAACCATTCATAATGGCATTGTATGACTCAAGCGCATTAAGCTTGACCTCTTTAATTTTCTGAGGATGTGAGTAAGTAAGCAACTGACCGTTAACCCCTCGGGGCGAATAAGCAAAGTACTGACCTGATTTGAAGCCTTGGAGTAAATCCCTGTATTCCTCTATCTTATGTTACATGCTAACCACTTGTTAGCGGCTCCCAGCATAACCAACGTAGCATGGAAATTACATTGTAGACGATTGGTTAGCACTTGCAATCATATTCGAACTAACAAACTTGCGTAGTTTGACAAACAAACCTACGGATTATGATATATTTACTCGCAGAATCTCTCCGGTGTTCCATTTTACTGTCTATGTGTTACACTGGCCTACTGTAGCGAGAACGTAGATGAGGAGAACCAGACTGTATCAGAAGAACATCTAAGTGAACAACCCAAGTGTGGTAGTCATACGAAAGCACCAAACGGGAATTTTGTCTTTCATTAAAACGTTGATGTCTTGTCGGTACCACACGTACTAAAGGTTGATGAATGCCACTCGGGCTTTGACTATCCATCAACCGATCTCATCAGGTAACCTGTCAGAAATGACACACTTACCCAGGCAAATGAACTTATCAACCATTGTTTATGATAGACGTAAACACAAACTCTAATTCAACTCGGGATAACATTGTGCGATCCGTATAGTCTGAGTACAGAAGGAACATTTACTGTGTTGTCTGCGTAACTTTACAGACTCGAAAGATCGTCTGTACACTCGGGGTCTGTCACCAGAGAATAGCTCCACACCTGTGCATACTTATACAAATATAGAATTTTTCTGGCGAACTATTTCAGAAAATCAATTCCTAAACGTTGAATTGACCATTACCTGATAGGGTGTGCGAGTAGTCACCGAGGCCAAAGAAGTAAACGGAAATTTATTATTACAGTCATCATCTTTCACTATGATTTTCTCTGTCTGTAGACGGTAGTTATACAGATCTTCCTGCAGTATCGCTGAAACCCAAGTTTACATGTTATTGTTTATTGATGTTAACTCTTACATCTAACCATAACAGCTGGATATTTCCTGCAAAACTGTAGACGAAATACACAGTTGAACAAAAATCCCGATACGGTTATTTGCCGTTCTCAGTTTGAACACATTGTACAACCATTTATATAAAGTGGTGTGCGATTCACGACGCAAATTATCCGTAGTGTACACTTATTGAAAGGTTATGTAGAGCATTGGCTAGGCAGCCGATCACTCGTTGTGAATAAATTGACTTTTTTTGTTCGCGTTTTGGTACCTGTAGTTTAGATGACTTTTCCTAAATGTCAGCCATTCATCTGCCCATTAGATCTCATCAAGCATTAATTGTGACTCATACGGTTTTATCCTACCAGACATTATTCGATTGACTAGGTTATGTTGACTGAAAAAGGTATGTGAAATTGTTGGGGATAGGTAAGTTTGTGTGAACAACAACATGCTGAGGGATTATCAGTATTCGGCAGATGAAATACAGGCAATATGTACCATGAGACAAGTGTTCACTTGTGATCGTAAAAAATATATACAGTGAGAAACTATTTCTGGTCTACAACAGTTGAGTGATGGATCTTGGAATAGTAACCCGGTTGTTCGGAACTTTTCAGTTAGGGGGTTTCCCTTTATATTCAACTCAACGGTATGTCCTCACTTACAATTGCCTATTTAGTTTGGAATGCGTAATAGTAGTCGGAAATGTATTTAGCTCAAACCCAGAGCTAGCTTCTATGCAGTAGTAATAACACAGCAGTCTAGCCAACGAAATCGTAATGTAATCAGTGTCTGTACAACGCAATTATTCATGCAGTAAAACAACAATAGCACGAAATGTTCCGTTATGAATTACACTCACTACACGTACGATAATCAATCGATTGACAGAGAACAATGTAGGGTGTTAAAACATGCTTTTACCCTTGATATGCTTTCCTACACGAAAAGCTTGTTTAATCTGGATCAAGCCTCCGTGTACTATTGATACATTAGGAGCAACCTTAAGTTGTCATAGAGAATGTCATATAAACCGCCGCATTTACTGAAGTGTAGTCTTATTCTGAGCTCAAATCAGTGTTTGCTGGGTCACTTGTTGAGGCTGTAACACTAGATTTGTTGTTCGGACAACAATCGATATACTTTTATTTCCGGAATACGCTCAATATGGGACGTCCTCCCGTAATCTGTCTTGATACAATCGTCAAAGCTGACATTAAGCTGAGACTTTATGCATGTATTCTGATATTATTCCTGGACTTTTAGTAGTGTGGTCATCAGCAAAACTCGAAAATTGTATGCGACTTACAACACCCGAGTTTGTAACCACCTTTTGTTAAAACTGCGTTCGCTTTACACATGAGTTCTTATATTCGGGGCATAATCCTCTTTTCCTAATCTAGTTTCATCTCGTTTTGTCATATTTCCTCTTCACAGTTGTTGCATCGCTCATCCCTGTATGGATTTTTCTTGGTAATGTCTTGTTACTGTTTCAGAATCACCTTCAGAAAAACGGTGAGCTTTTAAGGCGGAAACGGAACGTTACCACTAAACAAGTTCGAAATGATGACCCGTCACTCTGAAACCACACATTTTCATTCGATCTCAAACATATTTCAAACAATTTTTGCATGGATTTATCCTCTTTTATCGTAAGTTCCTTCAGAACCGTCCAATACATAGTCACTTATACATAGGTATTGTAATCTGCTAATCTGTGGAAGTCTGATAGTTTCATTTTGTATTCCACAGTGCTACATTACATTATTCCACTTACTGTCAGAGTAAGCTTTGTCAGTCGATGATTCACTTGAAGTTAATGTTTCAGAGTGGAGTGATGCTACCACTTGAGACCCAACAAGGGTTGTAGAACTTCTCGGGAAACATTTTGCATAATGACCTACTAACACATTGCTTCTGATCCAACTCATTCGCAAATGACTTTTTAATACTTACAAAAATCCAGCCTGTTATTTGGAAAAGTCCCAGAAACTGAACAGCCTCCGTCCAACCTCATCCAGATGAGGGTCAGTAACCATCTCAAGTATTCCAGCAAACAACCAGCTTAGTCGCTGAACAGTCTTGCTTCCTCAGTGATCACCTTCGTTCTTTGTCCCAGTATCGACTCTTCTATCTGACCATAAGGTCCAGAAGGCACACCGTAATCTGATTAGAAAAGAAAGAAGGCCCGTGATGTAAATGATCATATCAGGGCCACGGTAGCCATAACAACAACTGGCTGATCTAATTCATGTAACGCATTCATGAACCCAACCAGTGAGGTTGGGTAGACCATGTTCCCCATGCTCGGTTAGACTGTCTCGGCGGACAACTAGCATCCATCGTACTCTGACCGAACGGTAGGATGATGTCAAAGCTCCACATGGAACCGAAACCCATACCGTTAATTATGAAATCACTCAACGACTTTATTACTAAAAGCACATGTTGATTTTAATAGCGCTTACGGTTACCTCATGTAGTGGTTACTTCACTCCACATCCGATTTCCTCTCATACATTACCTATTATCTCAGTCAGCTATCAGTGCCTTATGGATTTTAAGCAACAGTATAATACTTCATGGGCATCAAAATAGTATGTCTGGTTTTCATATATTGTCCCAGTGTGTATACAACATTGAAACTGAACTGACCGTTGATCCAGAGGCAGATAGAATTACTATTATACTTTTAAAGCGTAATCAGTCCTGTTGCTGATTATCTCGTTCGGACGTTCATTTCAAGCGTCTCAGTGTAATTTCCACGCCTCTCGAACCACTTGGTCCACACTACGTTGGTCTAGCAGTATTAAATTCAGGATAACTCCGATCTCCACATTCTAATTATTTGCATGGATAAATTCCGCTTACGCCTGATCGATAGACAACCATCAAGACACTAGTACTAACGACTGGTCTACGCATTTGTGTGATTCAAGTCAGGTTTAATGATAAGCCCAAAGTATGTCTACTGTCTCGGTACTACGGCTAGTTGTTGTAGATCCAGATCATCTGACCAATGTCTAAAGAAGTGACGACAACAGTAAATGGTCCGAGCTACAAACCAGTCAAAGTTAAGTCCAACGTTTCATTTCCAATTATGTACAGTTATATATGTATATATATATATATGCTATCTGGAGTTTACCATTTTGCGGGTTATTCCCGTATGCGCACCCTTCTATATCCTTGTTTTCAAATCCTAGGCTCTCATTTACAAGACTCCACTGCTTGAAATGACTGCTAGTCAAGATATTTGAAGATCTCCTGCCCTAATTTTTCCTCGACCAGAGTCATTACAAAATAGTGCCAACACACGTATACAGACAGTCTAGCGGTTTTCAGAAGGGATATACTAAGACTTGCTCCTTCCGTAATGCGTCCATACATAATTTTGATGTGCCTCTATATTCTCAATTGTCGAAGTGCACAAAGTGTACTATCGACTCTAATGCAACTGCATCAATTTTGTACCACCCCATTTCCGTTCCAGATAGTTTTCTGCTCTACTACACTGTAAATTCTAGCACCTGAGTATTATATTCGAACAAGTAGTTACCAGAAACACTTAATCAGTTCAGTGTGAAGCAACAGAGTGACTTGAAGATGTAAAGTCTTTTGAAATGTAATCACCTGGTTCTGGTGTATACCGTATAAGCTGATGAACTAGCCTACTGAAATATAGTGCGTGAACGCTACATTGTGATTACCAAATAGTGTAATGAAGATCTCAAGGGTGGTGTCTAAGTCCCATTCGTAAACCCGTTTGTTTGGCCTCACAATATAAACACTTCAATTTTAATGGTTCGCGGTTGTCCATGTGAGTCTTTCCAATCAATTTGCTTTCATTTTCCCTTCCGTTGCCCTGAACTGCAACTTTCTTTGATTGTGTGAAAACTGAACATCGATATCACTAGCCGGTGAGTTAGATTCTATGGTAAAATTGGGGAGGAATTTAAATACTCTAACTGTTTTTTGTAATAGACAGTGTATTTTCCCCTTAATCTACTGTGCTATAGTAACGAACTATGAATTTAAATTTCAGCACAATTTTACCAGCAACGTCAATTGGAGTGTTGGTGATTTATTAACTAGTCCGTCCAACTACCGAGCCAGTGATAGTCTCTGTTATTGATTGATTTCCTACGACAGGTGCTCTGGTCGTGTATGGAGTACCCGTGTCGACTAACTATTCTGTATGTAGACAACCTTAGGCCCTGACGACAGTGTCAGGTATGGTAACGGTTGCTGTGTCTGAAAGATGTTCACGACTTGGCAACCAGCACGTGCGTACAACAAAACCGGGATCCTGGACCATCTGGCCGTGTGAGGTCCAGGCCTGTGAGAAGTTCACATCTGAGAACATGTGCAATCTGCAGTCTAGTCGTCCTTGGCAGGTGTCGAGGTGTAGTCAACCCGGAGACAGACAATGTTTGCTCATCGTCGTGCGCCCCAACAGCTGTTGGATTAAGTTCAGCATCTGTTAGGTACACATCTTAGCTATGGTTCTTTCGGACTCCAAACAGCACCCTAGTTATATAGCATACTGTACAGTAGGTAAAGTTGAGAGTGTTTTCTCAGGAACCCTTACAGAGATTTCACTAAACACTTCCTCCGGTATACTTTGCTTCGCTTATCCAACGCCCTTTCAGCTGAACTACGACCACAGAGTTGCCAATGCTTCCATGCGATAACAATTTGCTTACTACCATTCCTCCAACTTTTCTTCGTTAATAGTGGTGTCGAGCGATGTAAAACGGTAGTCACAAAGCGTTCCAGTAGGGTGATTCTCCAGTTATTCAGTCGTGCTTAGTTGAAGTTTAGAAAGATATGCTACAATCCGTTTCCTCTAATTCCCGTTGGGTGCATGTTTCGTTTCGATCAAACATCCGATACAACATTCCTGTTGAAAGCTTGGTCTCCCTTGTTAACCATGAATGTCAAACGCAGCTCATATCGATTTACGTGCATGTTCACGTGCCTGTTTGATAGGTATGATCGTCCACTTCACACAAACGTTAGAGGCAACGGACTGCGTGTTCATATTTCTCACTCACCCTGAGGGCGGTTTTTAATCTATGAAATCGAACTACGCGACTTGGGAGCAAACCACTTCTGAGTATCGCCGGTAAATTAAGGACAGCCAGCTCATAATGAATAGATCAAGCAAACGCGATTGGTACATATTTATTTATGGGTAATTCATGAAACTACACAATGGTCACCATTCACGTTTCCTTACAGTTTTCGCAATAAGGTTTGATTTCAGTTGTTCTACGTGAAGAGATTAGATTCAATCTACGTTCTCGTTTGGGTCTATCAGTGGTGTGTATTACCAGCAAGTAGTTGAGGATTTTGACTGATGTGAGTTGAACGTCACTCAATACTTATCTCAGGTTGTTTTACTCTTCAGCCAGCTCCTTTTGAAAAGAATCAATATGCTCGAGTTTCGTTTTTAGTAAAGCTCATCAGCAACCTGAAAAACCTATAAGAATGCTACATCTGCGGTCAGTTGTGAATGGTGCTCAATTCAATTGACCAAAACATCCTCACTACTTACCAGTAATCAAAAATATCTGCTAACCGTTTGAATGATTGTTGTGATTTACACGTGGATAGATGATTTAACAATGGAATCATCGTATGGAGTTGATAGGCGAGCTATTGTGTCTTCTTTCGAGGCAGTCGGGAAATCTGAGCATTGCTCACAAGCGAACATAACATACGACAATTCATCTGACAATTCAATCATGCCTAGTGTGATGTTAATGGCGCAATGTTCAACACCGGTTGACCTATGAAAGTGTTTTGCCGAAGCCCTACTTTTAGCCATGAATAGAATGTTTACTACTGGCGAACCCAAACAAAAACGAAACTCCAGTCTAATGTTGTTTTTGTAAACAAGCTGAATGGAAAGTGTTGTACCTTTTCTTTCAGATCGTTAGTTGAACTCTAATCCCTGTTCTTGCGAGTATTGTTCACACTGTTCTCAAAATGACTGGCCTCAGAAGACTGTTTTATCATACTCGTAAATAACAGACACATTGCGGAGTAAAACTATGCGTCGTTCATATTATGTGGCTGTTTATACATTTGCTCGATTCAGTTAATGTAAATGGCACGGAGTGAAGAAACAGAATTTAACTATGCCAGACGTCAGCCGGACTACAGACCACGATATGTAGTACTGATGAAGGTCCGTATAACAGAAATGTTATTGCCAGGCGTAGACAAAGTTGAATCGTTTAGATTAAAAAAAAATATATTCGGATCATGTAGGATAGTCAATTTCGAGTATTGTTTCCTTTGTGTCTGTTTCTTGAACTGTTTCGTGGCTTGAACTACAGTGTATTTTGGTCGTGAAACTGCGTGCTGGCTTTTGAAACTGTTCAGAGCAGAGACCGAAGCTATTTAATTAAACTCCGGATAGTTGAACAGGAAGACACCGTTGTACGACCATTTGACACAATTTTAGTTTGGATGGGTAGAATCAGTGGTTGGAAATGACGGTTATTAAATGTTTCACAATGAAAACACTTCATCAGACCGAGCTGAACAGGCTTCGAAATGGCAGCTTTTGCTTTACAAGTCACATGGTTAAGTCAACGTGACAATCAGCATATGACTTGCTGATATCTCGTTGGTTTGGATAGACGTTGTCAATTTCAGGTTACTAGGCTACACTTGCAACATCCACAAGGTCTCACAATTGTTGTGCTTCATGGTTTAATTGCGGGTGTCACAAAATATTACGTAATATTTGGCACTGCTAATAAAGAGTGCGTGCCATATTATTTTTCAGACTTTACCTTAAATTACTTCTGCGATTAATCAAGGTCTTTTCAGCTTTGTCACTAGCCCCAGATCGATAGAGATCACGCGATGATTGGCATACCCGCGATCCCTCAAATGGGGAAGGTCATTATAAAGAAACAGGTCTAAGAGTTCAGAACTTGAACACCAAACGCACTTGGTGCCCCCTAACCTGTGGACAGCTAAGTTAAATGAAGACTAATTACCGTAAGATGTTGAAAGCCCAACCGATGTTTTGAACCTTCATTGTGGGTTATAGCCACCATTTGATGAAATTACGGTATGTTTACAACGTTCAGGTGTGGATTGTGATTTGGTTTTTTATATATGTGCCTCATGTTTGTTTAACATGATTGAGGTTGTTTTTTATCTAAAACAGACAGCCGATGGTCCTTACTCTGTACCCTGATCACGGTTGATGTTCCAGTAGGGAATTATCCTCTTTCTAACGGTCACTGCGTACACTCGAATAATCGTGTCTTAGAATAACGACTCTGGCAGGGAGGTTCTCAAATGACGTATCTTCAAGTTTAGCAGTGTGAACACACGCTTATCTTGTTCTCTACTTCAGAAACATGATTCTTGTACTAGATTATATCCCGGCTCACTGAACTTTATATGTGAAATCCGGAATCTACTGGAAAGAGGAACGATAGTGAAATATTGGTTTTGTAATCTAAGCATGAGAGAACTGATGTTAGTGTATGACTGTTTTGTGGGAACACTGCTTACGTGTTCAATATCTAACGGTCCATAAACACCACAGTTGGATGTGCTATCTGATGCGTTACTCAATCGTAATCCGTGTTCTATTTGTAGAAGAAATATCTCCTGATTTTATAATTACCTGGTATTTGTTCGGGTTTGTCTTTCTGTACTCGATCCCCTTTGTATGTCGCTGTACCACATATTTGATGGATATGTTGGACCTACTAAACCAATGCGCTGGTGAACAGCCTCCTAAGCCTCTTTACTGTAAACTACTAACCTGAAGGCATTTTCGAGGGATGCTAAGTTTATTGTCCACAAAGGCCACCGACCAAGGACGTTTTAACCTGTCACCATATGGTGGCGTGAGGTATTCCATCAAGTCTCCCGTACTTTTTCTGATGGTTGTTATTACTGTCTGTCTTTCGAGTGGTAAATACCTACTAGTACGCGAATAACAATGCACATAGGTGATTCGGTATGAAAAATGATCAGATAAACTCAATTAAAGGTGCATTTACAGAGCGTGAATGGCGCTGTTTCATGAACATTTGCGCAAAATATGGCGAGAAAGACTGTCTGAGTAGTGGTATGTATGTGTGTATCTAGTACACGGAATCGTGAAGATCAGTCGAGCAAATGTACATCTTCATCTTCGTCTGTATAGTAAGGTGTGCTTCCGGAAGAGTGAGGATACGGGTCTTCTGAATTTGAAGTCCGTAACCGGTCCGGCGTATAACGGCTATCCAAGGCAGAGCGAAGAAGCCATGGATGTGTTCGGAGGTGACTGTTTGTTTGTTGGGTTATTGCAAATAATAAACTATCTGATGTGGACTGATGTGAAGACGCTGAACCGTTGACATCTGAAATAGATGAGCAAAATGTTTACAACCAGGTCAGTTGAAGATTTCAAAGTGATCATCAAAAACAAAGATTGTAGATAACAATTCCAAGTAACATACCTGAGATTGTACGTCGGTCCAAAGGTTCATGAAGCAGACGTCGGATAACGGCCTCCTCGAGACGAGTGATATGTTTGATAGCTTCTCTAATTATTTTGACCTATTTTAACGAGAGTAAAGATATCGATTATGTTCTTCAGCCATTGTTTGTTCTAATGACCTATCTGCTATAGTATGAATTCAATTGTGCTGTATTCTGTTTAGCTTTAATCATAGTTTAGATAACGATGTGTAAAGAAGTCGGTAACTTATCACTGATGCTAAAACCGATCGGTGAAGCTTAGTCCTATTAAATAAATGAAAATCAGGACAGTACAGATAAAATACTATCCTATGAATGTGTGATTTTCCAAATATCTATTTGGGATTCACCGTATAGTCGGTATGATTACATGGAAATTATAGTTTTATACTTAATAAATTCGGAAATTTCAGTTCTATCGGGTTTTATAAATAGTTCAAATGAGTGTGTCTATCGTCATAACATTATTATGTTTCTATAATTGTAGTTTTGAAATTTTATTTCAGAAATAATTGGCTAAGTGCAATATATAGACACTTCTAGAAGAACGCGACCGAAGATGACGTATAAGTTTAAATCCATAGTATGCAACTTTCACATAAACTACAACCGAATTAAAGTATCTATGTACGAAAATGACCAAGACAGACCTTCCGAAAATGGTTTTGTTTTATCTGATAGCTGTGAACAATGTCACTGAAAATGATTGTGGGGATGATTAGTCGGTAAAAGTGATCAGAATTGAGGCATAACGACATGTTAGGTGTTTAACTCCACAAGAGGTCCCGTGATAGTGCATCGGAAATAGGTGTGATCTACCGAATGCACCAAACATTTCGACCGTTGCACGATAATTAACATTCTATATAAACTCACAGACAGAAAGTCAGGCAGACCAACATAGTTGTCGCTAAAAAATTCGCCAGTGCTTACTTACGACACAATCAAAGAATCCACACTGGTAGTAACATTTGATCAACCAAGCATCTCTTAAGTGTAAATGAGCACAATTTGAATAGTTCGAGAAATCAGTAACAATTTACTCACCTCATTCACATTGTGTTCATCGGCCACAGTAGGAACTATTTCCTTCAGCCTTTCACACTCTAATCGACGGCGCTTGCTCGAATACTTCCGTCGTCTCACAGGCTTCGGTTCACAACTGTTCAGATTTGTTGCGAACGTGGGAGGGAACATCGTGCTGTCAGTCTGTATGAGTGGACTGATGGTTATGACCCAGCACAACGAACACGCAGCGACTTTATGCGACCGCTCGCCAAGGGAAGCGAACCAATGATTATGTAGATAAGTGGAACGGACACACGGTTGTGAACCAATCAGAATCGCGTGCGCCAGTCGGCATATCGAATCACCGTGAGGATTACGCCCCAGAGGGGCAGACAAACAGCCTGAACGAATATGTCACCTTCGTTTACGCCTCAGAGAAGAAAAGTGGATGTGACGAACTGAGACCATCCAAGATGTATACAACCGCACGAAGTTTTGGTAATAACAAACAAAATTTATGTTAACGACTGCTGTTTTTCTTGCTTATGTGTAAAACAGGAACAACTATCAGGGTAGTAGTGGGCCTGCCTTCCCGAGACAGTTTGAAATAAGCAATGCTTTGGTGCCATTAATAATGACATGGTAGAGAAACAGAGCGGAGAGTCCCCACTAGAAATACGATAATTAACGATACAGTAGAGCACGTCGACGTACTTCTGTCAGGTGGTTGAAATCAATGTCTAAATTCTCACTGACGTTAAGCGTATTTCACTTGCCTATAAGTTGGTATTAAGCAAAGCGTGATTTTGTGTTCTGGATCAAAATCGTTATACGGCAACGTGGGCTACATATCTACTGGTTGTAATACTGTTTAGTTGAACAGTTTTCCATAATTTTTAAACCTATACCCGCTGGTAAGTTTCCCTACCATCGGTTTTTTCATTCTATGTGTATCCACAGATTTCGCAACTCCAATAGAGCTTATGTATGATAAATGTAACATTGTAATACATTTTAAAACCACGTTGCTTTTAGTACGGTCTTGTGAAACTATACTACATGGATAGTCCCTACTGTGGACTTTACAAAATAAAAACCCCTATTTTTATCGGGACAATAGATTGTTCGTCCTCTGTAGAGTTGTTTAGGCGGAAGGTATTTTTATAGCATATACGCATTACGAAGTCCTGTTTGATGCGGTAAATGGAAACACCCATTTTTGGCACCGGATATATGAACAAATAAAAACCCTTGGGCAAGTTCTATGCAAATATCCCTTTTATAAAACACGATTTACAAGTTTAGGAGCCCTCTTCTTTAAGTTCTTAGTTTTTTAAGCTACATCGTCAAAACAAATTTTAAATATCCGATTATATAACTAAGATCTGCCAGTGAAAACAGTCGATCGTGCCTCCATGTTCGGTGTTTTACCACCTGGTTGAATATCAGTTATCAAACGAGTTCTGAGAAAATCTGGCTTGTGACGCGCATACGAGTAATAGACAATTAATCGAACTAACCTGAACCTGCCCTTTCGAAATCCGTTTAGGTGTATTAGCTGCAACGCTTGTTGTACATCTGTTCAATATATGGCTTGATAATCAGCTACATACGTGAAAAGTCGATATGAGAAACAAGTTGATTTTTAATGTATTGGATATTTTGACAGAAACCTTCTATCGCATTTGTTTCAGGGTTGTTACTTACAGCTGGCTAATGTTTACGAGGCAGACAGTTTTTGAGACCTTGCTTCTGGCTAAGGCGTTGCACGTTTATAAAAGGACATTCTACTAAGTTTTGCCGATGGTAAAGTATAGCAACATAGTTATTTATGTGGCTGTGCTGACGTCCACAACTGTGAGCTATATTCAGCAACCTTTGTGCAGCCTTCAAAATCTGGCTGAGCTGTGTGTGCTTCCGGTCGCAGGTGAACAGCAATGCCAACTGACAGTAAAAATGTTTGAAATGCGTGTATTAAGACTAAACAAAGTAACCTGCATTGATCAGCTTTTCGTTTGTGCACAGTCTTGACGAAGATAATAGCATATAACAATATGGTCATGTGGTCAACATACTTATTTCACGTAATAGTAACATAGTAGCATATATCTTGGTGCCCGTGTTTGGACTGGCCTTCCTGATGATCCGTTAATTTAATTTGGGAAACCAGTTCACTAGATGATGACCCCATGTGAGTGGAGACAGTCGAAGTCGTAAATGTTGGAACCTATCAATTTTGAGATGGACAAAAGTATTCCCAGTCTGTTCACCGGTGACCTCGGGGCCTTGATTGTCGCCCAGGTGTAAGCTGTAAGCTCACCTGTGCCACAGATCACGAAGGGTAACGGGTTTGTTTTGTCTTCGGTGTTCTGGCCGTGTCACAGTTGTCGAAATGGACTGTTGTGATTAAGCAAACTTGTAGTAGGTCAAATCAGTGGGTCAACCAACACGACTTTCTGTATGAATATTAGCATGAATGGTTTCTCTCCATTATCAACACTGTCAACGTCTCCAGATGGGCGTGTATGTGAATCAGACGAACCTCTTTACTGGCTTATCACGTGATAGATTGAAGCCCGTCTGATCATCGTTCTGTTCTGTCATATGATTGGTCTATCTGAGGGTTTGACTCAGACCAATTTTAACCTGACTACTACGAGTGCAACCCTTTCAACTCACTCCCAATCAAGTTGCATTCGGATTTATACAACAACTAAGCAAGCGTTTATATCATAAACTTACACACGGGAACCGACAAACCTAAATCGCCTTAAACTCAAAAGAAATGATATGCATGATGTGTTCTCTATCACACGTTCATAAGTTTGATTTCTCGGCAAATGAGGCAAGTACCTCGTCCAAAACTGGGACAGTCTAAAACTGTTCCTGAAGTTGATAGGTTGTACAACCGTAGTTCAAACAAACCGCATACATGACCAGGCATGTTCGAGATCAGTCATCAAAGTGGAATGTTCCGAAACACTATCGGTGACAGGGGTGGTGGAGCAACATGACCAAGTGCCATGTTCTGAAGTAGTTAGATCAAGACGATAGCCAGAAAAAGTACATTGACTGAAGCCAACGGACCATCCAGCAGTTCTATTGATTAGAGCAGATAGCACTTTCGATATTTAAATTGACAGAGGTCACGGAATAAAAAAAAATCACTGAGGTGCACAGTTATACCTGAATCAACCTGCTCGGTTCATGTCAAACTGTCAACGCAGAATACGCGACACAACGGACTTACACAAGTAGCGGTTTGGTGATGTCTTGGCCTTTTATAAAACGGGGAGGGTTAGATACCCAAGACGTAATTGATGCATATATGGATATAGGCGCTGCCACAGACACACATAGATGTTTGCCTGCAGATGAATAGTTAGAGAATTAGGTAATTCCAAGTGGAATATCACTAGAGTACAATGACAGCTTTCGCAATCCGATCGAATTCTTCAATAGCCCTCTGCGAAAAGTGGACAAAACCAATTCCCAGCAGGTCTTTTGTATCTCAACACTGAATGAATTGTACCATTAGTGAAAGAATCATCATATTTTCACAATGTTTCGGTAAAACAAGAGTACTGTCCAAAAAACTAACTTGTTAACAGGACTGTTGCTCTCGGGATCTGTTTGCTCAGTGACTCACACATCATTTTGCCCAGTTAAAAGCAAGCAGATAATCACCGCAATCATTATGATCAATCAATCGACTAATCGAAAACGCACGTGGACCGCGAACAACAAGGTTGGCATTAACTTATGAAGTAAGTAACAGACAGTACCATAGATTCCAGGATTTAAATGAAACTCAACTGATGGAACCAGAAGACGAAGAGCCTGAGATAACGATTGGTTTCATGCATTTCCACCAGTCAAATGCCCCCTAAACCAGTGTGATTCCACAAAGGCATTTCACGTTATTTGTTCAACATCACACAGGCGAACACTGCGCTACGCTGAAGCTTTTTACATCCGAAAGTTCAAACCCGTGTTGTGTTCATCAACAACTGTTTTTAAGGTTATCATTACGATGACACCGATTGTGAACTCTGATATCTGGTTTTCTGCTGCATCCCGTTTGTATTCTCCTAGTGTGGTATGCACCCGCAAGGCTGTAGCGAACTTTGTCCGCACATAAATCCAACAATATCAGCCTATCGTTTTCTTTCGCAAATTATTGATCGGAAAAGAATTCTTCAAGTTACTGCAGAGAAGCTAGGTGGCTGACCGGTCAACTTGTCAATTAGATTGATCATTTAGAGTGACTGACCACGTACATCAAACACCTACGGTGGTTTGTTCGCGTGTCAGATCCGAATGACAACATTACACTGCGGAGGTCAGAAGAATCAAGCTATTGTAATCGGAAACGGTTTGTTTAGGCGTTACACTTACTTTGACCTTTAATCGACCGGCCGTACGATCAACCTGCGTGATTCAACTAACACAAAAACATGATCTAATGTACCTATAAAACTGTCATCAAGTGACTCACTAATAGTCTAGTTTAGCAGTCATAAATCCGATCGCTATATCGATCTAACTCTATCAAAACTTTACATAATTGTATTGGTCTAGGGGTGAATGGTCGAAAACGTATTTTCGACTGTATGTATTCAGTTTCCTATAGATAAGTAACATATACTGGGATAATATCACTGATATCGTTGTCTGTTTCGCACACAGATGGACGAACTACGGTCGCTTGTAGAGGTCACTTTGGTGCCTTTTAAAAAATGCGGTTCTCTACAAGCTCACAAACTAATAAACGAGGTCGTAGGTTCACTGTAAAAGGCCAGTCACTGCCGGACGTTTAGCGATTGAAGAGTTGGGTTCACACATACGTTCCTGTGGGTTAAGTT
Organism: Paragonimus heterotremus; assembly: GCA_013368495.1. Taxonomy (NCBI): domain Eukaryota; kingdom Metazoa; phylum Platyhelminthes; class Trematoda; order Plagiorchiida; family Troglotrematidae; genus Paragonimus; species Paragonimus heterotremus. Next base: position 47,388 of record LUCH01001357.1, read on the forward strand.
GCGGTTACTAATTTATTTAAACAATCAGTTTGGCACATGTACACCAAGAAGTCCGCCAGTATATGCAAGACAGTTATGCTTAAATACTGGCGTTTATTCCGAACCAGCAAGCAAAGGTTGAGGTGATATGACTGGGCGCAATTTTGTGACGTTCTTAGCTATATTCATGGTTGTGCTATCCCGTTAACTAAGACTCAATTATGAAAATGCTTGGCTTCGATTGAATTCGAATGACAAACTATCTAGCCTTAAGAGGTGTGTGCTTTACCATTTGTGCTACAGAGCTCATTCGGTCCACTGTCTCGTATGGAATCTATGGCATGATTTTGGCGGGGATAACTCAAACAATTAATGTTGGAATCAGCCGCCGCTACTGTTGTGCTATGAATTTGTATCACTAATAACTCATAACAATGACTCGTGTGGATCGTTTGATGGATTGAAGAGAACCTCATCATAAGATTTTTGGTTAAGCGAGTTCAGTGCGAGGTTTTCAGGTTCTCGATGTGGCTTCGTCACTCAACAGGTAGGACACATGCTACTTAAGAATGGAGCTGTTAAATCGGTTTCCTAGCACTGACTAATCGATGTACATATTACCTCATTTATGTTGACATAATTGACTGCATTAAATTCTCCTATTATCACCGATACATTTCTCCCTCGTTATGATATAACCCGCGGTTTTTACTACTATTTCTTGTGGGACAGACCACTTAGTTACTACTTCCTTTGTAATGAAATAACGTTTGTTGTCCTTTATCTGTCGCCCTTGTCAATTATTTCCTGTCACATGCACCTCGTTGCTCCCCATGCAACAGTTAGACTGACTTCAGCAGGTATATAATGCTATCTGTACCTCCAGCATATTTGATGCTTATCACAACAGCAGTCACTAAGATGTCGACATCAACAAATTCTTTAAAACGGAAGACAGATCAGTGGTTGATTGGTTGGTTTAGGCGAATCTTACAAATCCAAGGAAATACACATAGACGATCTCATAAGTCCTGGCAAGATGACTTAGAACAACGCGAATGTGACGAAAGTTGCCTATTGCTTGCTTTGTTACCCCAATTCCGAACAGATTCCCACAACTGCTTTATACCGCAACTTGGGGGAATACCTCCATACTCCTGGTTTTTTACTCAGCACGGATCTAATGAAACAAATTGAACTAAGTGTCCATATTATGACGGCAAAGGGCTAAGTGACATCGACCTTGCGAATTTGACAACTATACGAAATATACGTGGTTTATATATAGAACAATAATACAAGTCACACAGACCAGTAAATGTCCCACAGGATTAGATAGCTCATAGTCTAATTGAGAGAGTTGGTGGTATTTATACGTGGGCGGAGATTGGCACACGCACCGACCATGCCTGACAGTGGTAAATGACTTAGGATCAGTCGAGCGCCGAATGGTTTTAGGGTAGATGGCTGAGGTTTTCTACGAAATGCTTCTACAAAATGTAGGAGAGAAATTAACTTTACTGAGATGATATATATTCCTTGTAAACTGAATGCGTTAATACTGCTCCATTTGAAACGCATGAGCTCATTTCCAACATATGAGTTTGTCATACACTTATTTTCATAAAGCCTTATTTTCCTACGTATATATATATATATATATATATATATATATATATATATATATATATAGTTACTAGACAACTCCACTGTCTTTCGAAATGGGCTATATATATATATATAAGCAATTCAGTAAAAACTTGGAATGAATCGAATTGCCATTAAACTGCTCTACCGTCTTTTGAAATGGGGCTATAGTGATTATTTGTTCCAGCCATGTCAGTAGGAGGTGCGACTAGTCAAGTAACCAAGAGGCAAGACTATGGTTGCTTTGCTAAACCGACGATCTGGTTGGCCCAGAATCAGGCAAGTGAAGCGCTATTTCCATTCGCCTTGGTACAATGATGAAACAGGATAGATAACCACATAGGACATGTGCTGGTGGCACTGATGGCAGATTGTGCCGCACGGTCCGGAAATGGAACACCACTTTGACATTTAACATGCTGCTTAATCAACCATGAGCTGGCGCTTATGGCCACCTGCTTCAACTGGCCACATCGGGTTGCCACCTGTGCAATGTTGTACCAACGTTTACCTTGACAACTGATTCTCTCCTTAAGGGCCTTGGAGACGAATGCATGGCTTGTTGTTGGTCGGGCAAGCAACCAAATGACCAATGTGCAAAGAACTAACAAATTGGCTCCCACATCTAACTTACAATAGACCGGTTTCTGTTACACAGAACTTTGGGTGGGGTAAAGCAAGGTTTGGAAATTCAAATACCCTGTTTTGTTTGGGTGCTTCTTATGATGCGGGTATTTAGTGTTGATTGTTGTTATTACTGACGATGATAAAATGATGGCAGTCGGGAAGAATTTTAATTGTTGGATCAGTCCAGTAGTCACTAGAGAGTACAACCCACCACTAATTCATCCACCGTCCGCCCTTGACTGCCACGCTTGGTTGACATCATCTGATGAACCAAACAAAAAAACAGTAAATCCATTCTTCTATAAACTGGACTGAACTGTGTATGCACCCTCTCAGATGACTTGCACAAATTCCCACTCCATGTTAAGCGAGGTTGTGGTTTTTACGTAGTACGATCACGCGTTACTTTGTTCACCTATGTGTCTGTTTCGTCCCCTTGTTTCATGTAATCCAAAGGTGATTGCTGAATCGTAAAAAAGGTCAGCTGTCAGTGTACAGGAAGTGTTGAGCTATTGATGACCTGGGATGGTGACACGATTTTAGAATGGTGAACTCTGGAAACAGTGTATACAAAGTCCTGTGGCAAACTATACTGTCACAACTTAGCCATGATCTGCCGTTCTGTGAATAGTCAAACCAGTGTCTCAAGCAGACCGTGTGGCATCGCACAGACTATTTAGTGTGGAAAACCGTCGATGTTCGAAAGTGTGTTAGGATCTGACATGTAGATGCGTGTCTACAGACAGGGTGACATACTGGAGTGTTGTGTACGGGGTAGAAAAAGTGGATCAGTTGAGTGTTTCAGTCAAAATTCTCGGGCACCTTATCTACCTTGGAACCCACCAGTTCAAGTGTGCCTTGTTCTGTCCAGAATAAACATCAAGGCGTTCACCTCACATAGTTCACGGTGAGTGAAACCTGGTGTGTATTTTGACATTTTGATCATGAACGGGGGTGAATAAGAGTGGACAGTAAACAAACTTAGTATGCGCGGAGAACGGTGTACACCGTCTATGTGAACAGAGCTGACGGTCAACTTGGTCCATAATCGTTAATGTGACTAAATGACTGACTGTCTGTGCAGTCTGGTACGACGGGGATCACCGAGTATCAGTGACTAATGTCGCACACACATAGAGTTGGGGAAGGTCGAGAGGAGCTGTGTACCATGCTCCGGTAGGACTGAACAAACATGGTATATTCATGTGGGCTTGCGTTCATTTCTGATTGTTTTTCTATACTGCTGACCGTGTATTATGTGATATGTGGACGAACACTGAAACGGACCAGTCAAAGCTAGCATATTGTTTGGTAGATGCGTTCTTGGCCGTGTTCATAACCCAGGTGCACATTTTCAGGGTTGATGTTGCTTTGTTGAGTTTATAGCCGAGAGTTTTTTTTAAATACATTTAGTCCTCCTTGTCTTTTTCACTTCCTACCTGGATGACCTCTCTATGGTTGTTTGATAGTTATGCAGTGTATGAGATTGGCCGCGTTTAAACGATTAGTCACCACAAAACTAGAGCTTTCTGATTCAGTGTGCTACGAAATGTTGGTTCTCATTTTGTCCACCCCTCATAACTGGGAATTACCAGTCATTACTATAAATTTATTAGTAAGAAATAGACAGGTTCAAATTTTGCTCATCTGAACATGAACAAAACATAGACTATACTACGGTATTTTGTTGCTCACCCAGAAACGGTAATCGCTTCAATCGTACCCTCCACACATACTTATGCTGTTTGTAGTTCTCTAACTTGGTTCAACTAATACTCACCTAAAAAAGGCGGACCTCATCAAATAACTGGATAAACTTAGGAAGGCCAGAGAAGTGTTAAAAACGGAACGTACAGCGAGTGTATACCTGAACATGTTACCTTTCAGCTGACTGAAAAGGTACAATAATATTATAGAATTAATCGAATCGGTACGCTGAGGTCGATAAAGCTTTGTTTATGCTCAGAAGTATCGCAGATTAGTAGGTGGTTAAGAGCCATTGTTGGACAGATCATTTTTGAATATGTACTTTGCTATTGTACACTAGTCATGGAAACTGTATACCGTACATAACTTTTTGGTTGGATACACCAGTACAAATTTAAATACCCATTTGTTAACGCAACAGGCATTGCTTCAGAACAGTACGTAACAGTCAACCTACACGCTGGCAATGCCACAGGTTTCCTTCGGCGTCGTTTACACAAATATATCCTACAGTCTATCAACACTTGTCTCAATCCAATAGCAGACACTCATAATTGCAACACAGCTTGTTAGCAGTGCAACCAAATAACTCTTGATCAGTACAGCCTACAGCTGTCTTGTTATCCGGTTCCTGACTAGTTCCGAACACCAGCTTAGGATTTGGGAAATGGGTTGCGATAAACTAATCTAGAAGGTGTTGAAATGTTTGTCATACGCTATGTTTAGAGGATAATTAAAACGTGATTGCGTTAACGTGTCAAAAAACTTTGGACAGTTTATGTTCTTCTAGAAAACACGAAATTACTGTAAGTGTGTAATTGTGAGCCACCCAAGTTTGACATACATTAACAACGGTTCAATTGACCAAAATCATTAAGTCCGCGTCGGATTCTTAGCTTAACCAAACAAACTGTCCGCAAACTTTGACAATCACAATTTTGTGAATCAAAACAGAATGAACATACTTCATAAGAGTAAACTTTCGGCTGAACTCATACTGTCTGCTCGTAATTGGTACTGCAACTTCGACATCAGGAAGTGCGTAATACATTCCTTGCTACTCTGTTATATCTCCTGACTTAATGAGATACTGTTTTAGGACTGAACAGGTATACGCAAAGGTATTCTTCAGAAATGTGTAATTCGGAAGCAGATGAAAACGGAACATTTTAACTGAATTCTAACTTTCGTTTATAACCCAGTCAAGTGATCATACTAAAAACGAAGTACGAAGTTTACTACGATGAAGCCCAACCTCTAGGTGGCATGAATGCCAATGCTAGCAAGCTACTACCAGCCGAAGTGTTTGTTTCATATATAGTTGACATGTTCGAGGCACATTTCTCCTCGTATATTCTAACTAGTCTAGTCTTATTTTGGCTCATGATACCATAATCTTGGCCACTTCTAAAACAAAATTCCGTGTTTGCTTTTTTCTTTTTCTTTTTTTTCTAAACCACAACCTTTCACCATCGTCCAACACAGTGCAACCATGGCAAGCCTTTTCTGTTCTGTAAAATTTCACCACCTCCAACAATATGCACGACCGATTAGGCCTCATTGGATTTTGTCCGTATCGAACTTTCGAACTGTTTTGTCTCCAAAAGACATATATTCAACCAAGTCATCTACTTCTGACGAAAGCGTATGATAAGCAGAAATATTCAACCACAATCACGTTTTCAATTGCGTAACGGAATTCGTCCTGGTATTGGCTATCGGGTATGTAGTGCCAATTTTCATGTTAGACCTGTATACATAAACCATAGGTCTGTTTCTATTTACATCAGGCTGAATCCCACTTGCGAGTAGTGTGAGTTGTTTTCAAGGGATTGTGTCCTAATAATCACCAACACTGTCGACTATTACGGGACATTAAATGTGAGCACAATCAATGACTAAACTTAACAGATATATGCGCTGAAAGTTTCAAGGCAATCACTTAGATAAGTTCCTGGTAAGTCTCACAGATAGGCTTCACGTATACTTCTGATCTTACTCTATTCCATATTACCTCAAAGAGATTGGCAGGGGGTTCTGACATTTGTATGATCCCAAACCTTCAAACAACCTTCCCAATTTTGCGTTCCAGACAATTCCTTTCCCCATACTGCTACATTCTAGTGTCTGTCAAGAGAGAGATCAACGACACCAATCATTTACAATGATCCATGGTGCACACGTGAGGTCGTAGTCAATCTTCACAACTGCACACTAATTTCTTCATAGTCCACTTCATGAGATTTCATACACATTGGCTTTTTGTAAATCTACCAAATATCAGGTAAACTGTGCCCTAAACGGACATCCTCGTTGTCATTATAAGCACCGATTTACAACATATTCTATTAGGCCTGTACCATATAATAAAACAATCAACTTGAATGTGCTGCATAAGCTATCAGGAACCTACTGGATCTTTTGGCCTACTCATTGGCTTAGCTTTACGTCACATTCCCCTCTCAGAGGTCGTCTTTTCATACAATCAAACATGCAGTAATCGACGCTTGATGAATCTTAACATGATATTATCCAGTGAGATAATTTGCAACGTATTACCAGAATACGTGTAGACATTATTACAGGAAGTGATCTTTGCCTCATTGCTGTGCTGACTTGTGGACGTCTTCTCTTTGAACTGCCTTCAGCGTGTTCAATTTGGTAGATTCACGTGAGATGTCGTCTAAATATATAGTTTTTCATCCAGTCATACTACAGACAGCAGCCTTACGTCCAAACTTTGCTAGCTTCATCTAGTTCGTTCGTCTGTGGACGCCCCGTGTTTGGACTGGTGGTCACTGATTTATTCAAGATAGACAGTCACCGCTCTAATACCTAGCCCATATGGTTGCTTGCCCGTACGAACATGTCAGGTGCTGGTTGACTTCTCCGTTCCATCAATCTGGTGATGATCAGTTGTATATCTGATACGTACCACCTAGTTTAAAATGTGTCTGAGTATGTTGTAATGTTGTATTGTAAAATATCGTTGACTTTGCTTAACAATGCATAACATAAACTTAACAAAGGTTACTGTGCCGATTCTTCTTAACTGGATGTTCTTTTCTCTGGAAGTTGGTAGCTCGGATCACAGGATGCTGCCGTCTGAACAGTTGCAAACATGTTGTCTGCCCTATGACAAGTGTCATTATGTTGTATTAAAGTACATCACACGTAAGTTGCTGGTGAACAGCATAGTGCAATCCAAAGCATTGCCATCGGGAATAGGGTGATAGCCGACTGGACTATAACTTCTCATTTGTACATTATCCTGACAACGAGAATTTTTAAACCCATCTCCAGTTTCTTTGTCCCCGCGTGAGAAGTTCAGCAACAATTAGTTCTCATTCTAATTCTAACCTGACCGGCTAACTTGTATTGTCGGTCCTGATGACAGGTTGCCTGCCGTTGACTGATTTACCGACCACTCTCCCCCAGACTGCTGACGAGAATTGTGCCTAATCCACATCAGCAAGCCAATTCTCAACACCAGACGGTTAGAACTCGTTTCTTAGTCTCGGTTGCTGACTCGGTTATTGTCACTGACTGACCCGACCACGTGGACGAAACAGCTAGACAGGTGTCTACTCGCATCTGGTATGGTAATTAAACAGGGTCACATACAGACAGACAGAGTGTTTATATGCGCTCGATGCGAAGCTACGCACAAGCTGGCGGTTCCGGATAGTTGCTATGCTCAATAACTGCCACCTAACTAAGGTCAACTCAAACTTCTTGCCATGTCTAGGTTTATATCAATGAGCAAACAGCCCGCTGATCGACCGCCTGTGCGTATGGAATGAATAGCAGCTGTTTCAGCTCACTCAATTCAGACTGGCCTTTGGTCTTTAGAATGTAGTGGAGGGCTGATTGGAGTTAACAGGACGGTTACCGTATCTGTTCTCATGAAAACCACCTCTTCACATCTCGCTTGTTAAATCTCCTGTCGTTGCACGTAATTATCCTCCATATTAATGCGTTTGTCCTTCACTAAATGTGCTGCCATGTGGGTTCGTTGCTCACTGATTCCTATGAGTTTTGGTAGATCTACAAGACGTTTGACACGCTACTGTAGGATTTTTCCTGGACGTTTTACTAGGTTAATTGCCTGTTCATACATTTCAATTCGCGGCGACTGAAGCACTGTTTTGTGTGGCTCAGATAAGCCAGTTACTTGATAACATTAATTAAACTGAATCGAGGCAAAAGCATTCAGTTACTAACATTCAGTATTACTCTTCTTTCGTTATTTATTGTTTGATTTGATTTCCACAAACATCCACCTACCTCAGTGTTGATGTAACAGTGAAAATGAGGCCACAATTCTTATAAACTCACAGTGGCTGTTACCGTTAAATGCTTTTGTTTGATTTCGGTTGTCTGAACGCAATAACCATGATTTACTTAAGAAATGGGTACACTGAAAGTTTAACTACAGGTCTAGAGGCGCATAGAGTATTAAGGGTTTGAACTGGTTTGGACTTATAAGGCTATATGAGAGCTGTTGTTGCTGAGTGTTTGGAGGTGCTCACTAAGTAATACCATTGTGGGAATGACAACACATAAACTGTGGAACACATATGTTACTGATGAACCTTGGCAAATGTGAAACTCAGTACACCTGCTCGAAGTGGCTCAATGGAAAATTATATATGTGTGAACTCGTCAATCAACGAGAAGTGGTACGTAACGTTTGTTTAATTATCTTAAGTGACTGGGTTTTTAATGGATTTTAGTGGAATGATGAGAATACGCCAGTCGTATGTGGGGTACTCTGGAGCAACAACTCACACGTTCATAACAAATCTCAACATATAACTAGAGTTAAACATTAAAATAAAAACCCACTTTGCTGCTTCGAAGAAGCATGAACTTTGATTCTGTGTGTTCAGTCTGGAGTAAATGTTTATCGCTTGTGTTGAGTTTCAACCGACAGCATTAGTACGAATTTCTGCCGTGAGGCGTAGGATTCTGTCCACAGCTGAAGCCATTGGAATTTGCCTCTACAACCCAGTCGTGTGTGCCCAGAATCGCTTGGTTCAGTCTTTGGATCTGCCATGGCCAACCACACACTGTGTTAGCCTGACAAGTATCACGGTTCAAGTGGGTACTTGATTGTAGCGTGACATTGAACTGATTGACCTCATTAACCATCCGTTCCCCGTTTACCCACTTTAATGATTCTCCTGTAAAATTCGTGATACAAATGTGATGTATTTAGCCTGATGATGGATTACTGAAAACAAGGTTGTTCGCTGTACAGTATTTACCATGACTACGCTGGGAATTTTTGTGATCGTTCTAAACATTTATCCGATCTTCTTTAACAGGAACAACTAGTTGTCCGCTTGTCCCTTTGACGCAGCTAGAACAGCAAGAGGATAATAGATGGACTGTAATAAGAAGAGACTTATGCTTTGTAAGGGGAAAATAGACATTTCAGTGAGCTGTACCACCCACAGTCTCGTAGCAGTCCATGCTGTCTGTAAAATGATTGCTGGGCATTTTTGTGTAGTGCTGACAACCTGAAGATAGAAAGTTTAATTAAGCTACTGACTACACTACTGCATTGTGAGCTGGCAAATACAACCTTTCGTCCGTGCACACAGTCCATACTTTGCGGAAAACGTTACTACCGGGTTTTTCTTAAACTTCATAGGTTAATTTTTTAAAATATTTTGTATTTTGTGGTCCAGATACTGATATCCTTTTTGCTAACCGGGGATATTATGTTTCATGGACCGATTCACTTACTGTTTTTGAAGGTTATTAACTCACCTCCTTCGCTAATCAAAATGACATCCCACATCTGACCAGACCTATGTTTACTTTGAAACAAATGAAGTATTAGACTTGTTGAAGATCGTATGCCTTAACACCACGTAGATAGTGTACTACCATTCGGAGTCTATCCCTATCAATTTTGTAATCTCGGATTCGCTGAACACGAAGCAAGCTATTATGCGTACAGTGCATCACCACGTATTCTCACAATTTTATAAACCATCTAATGAAATGCTCCTTCGAACTAGTTACCGAACTGCTTTCTACACGAAGGGATAATGCAGTTTGGTGTAAATTACTACGAAGGTACCGTCAGTCCAGTATTAACGATTTATAAAACCCAGAATTTCCATCGAATCAGATTATAAAAATGTTATATTCAAAAGGTAAACGTTGCGACTTAACGCACTCTCGACTGGCTTACAAACTATGCTTAATGATAACCGTAATTTCGCACCAGACCACCTGACCGTGTGATGTGTACGTCTAAGTAAAGTATCTTTTTGATTGTCTGTATCTGATAAATCTGTATGAATTGACATTCAGAAACCATTGCCTCAAGTGTGAAAACGTAATGTGATTATTTGTTCGTTTTCCGACAAGTTCAACGAGTCCAGCTCTATAGCATCCGCTTTACCCAATGACTGCCAGGTATGTAACACCTTCTTCGTGATTAGGTATAAGTTCTGTTGTTGTTGTTGTTGTTGTTGTTGTTGTTGTCGTTGTTGTTGTTGTTGTTGTTGTTGTTGTTGTTGTTGTTGTTAAATAACACCATAGCGACGTTCACAGCAGCACGCCATCTGTGTACAATCATGTCCATGAAATCAATCTATCTTCTCCTCCTTCACTCTGTCTGGATTCTTCGTTATTCATCACTGATTACAGGTACTCTGACACCTGATCATACATTTGGACAACCGTGTAATTTAGCTTAATAATTGTTCGCATTAGACACCCTATTGTTTTAATTTTTATAAGTGAAATGTATTCATATATGCCACACATATTCCTCAGCCATCTGCACGTCCTTCTCACGTATGATTTCACTATTCCGTAATACTCCCACGCACTATAGGAAAAAATTCAAACATATTTCCTCATTGCCTGATATCGTACTGGTAAGGGGCAACAGGGATACTCTCAGTAGAATATGCATATGAATGCACCAAGCCGTACCGACTGGTTACCTCTGGCATTCCAATTTGATTGGATCGAATGGCACCGACTTAAGTGATATGCTCTAATCGAAGTTAATCAGCAACAGAAATAATTCTGATGAGATTGCCGGTAACTAAGTGATGTTCTACAAGAATTCACATTAATACATCATTTGATTAAAAATCGTTACATGGTTATGGACAGTAAAAAGTAATACATGATATCACATGACAAATATCTGCTGAGGCTGACGAAATCACAACAAGAACGCGAACGAGTTTCACCTTCGAAGCTGGTTCATATTAACGAACAGTTTACTTTTGTCATCAAACTACCATTGAACAAGCACTATAAAGGTTATTGTTAATTAATTATAATAAACCTCTATTTATTAAGTCTTTAAGATATTCAAGGTAGTAACTTAACCAACTAAAACTGGAATTAATTTTCGGTCGACGTCTACAAAGTTTAAATAAAACACCGGTAACATTTAAAAGCACCACATTATCCGTTCATTAGTAACTGGCTGATCATCAATACTCAGAGCGGAATTCGTTAAGGGAACCACGTCACAGTTAGTTGTGTTTGTTTAGACAAAAAAACACGTGCTGTCATAGATCGCCAGGATTTCGTATTCGCTAATCTGTTTGATTTGACAACGTGCTCTACAACCCAGCGTAAGTGTAGAAGTTCCACCCCAAGCAAATCATTTCATGAGAAATGAGGTAGGTGGTCTTTGCCACACAATGTACCAGCTGACCACAGACCAATAAAAATTTCCAGATGACCGAAAAATAGTTCTGACCCTCATGTACACCATGTATTTTGCTGTTCTTTGCGATTGTCAAGAAAATGATCTTACCAGTAAACGAGTCCCAAACAGAAAACGTAGGCACATCACACGTTGTAGAACAGGAGTGTAAATTGTTAGCTCACAAATTTTCCTCAGACCAGATATTCGGTGTAAGCGTTATGCTAACTTAAACGGTAATCAAGGTTACACCCGGCCTTCTTCACAAGGGAGTCGAACTAATTACGCCGTTTATGTTGTGCTGTACAACATCCGAACTGAACGGACAACCGGGCTTCCAAATGAATAAAATCCACTTTACGGTGGGCGAGGACGGATCCTGTATCATCAGGCGAATTATGGTTAGACGGTTTTCGGCAGTCTTGGTCAAATTGCAACTTGGGAAGTCTCATTTCTGTAGAAATACGTAGAATCACACAACGTGACGCTCGATAAGAGTTTTTACAATTAAAACCAAATATAACGAAAACAATCATAAAACGTAAAAACGAGTTTGCAATACTTCTCGGGCTGTTCAGTACTATAGCCTTTCAAGCGGTTCAACAAAAAATACTTGATTACCTTCTTATGTAAACTTACAGCTCGGTGAGTAATACTCACTGGGTGATCAATGTTTTATCCACTTTTTCCCTCGTAGGTTTAATGGGTTAGGATGGCGAACTGTTCCACATCCAAGGTCAGTGATTGGTACTTTGTCATTTTGTCTACAACTGTTCCTCGTGACACGTAACTCACAGAACAACGAAAAGAAATGATCGACTAAAAGTAAGGCGTTCTCAGTGAATCAATAGTATTGGTCCTCCCTCTACTTTACCCGTCTGACTGATTCTAGTGATTTCGTCTCCGTCGTGTTCTTCAATTGCTCCTGACCTACTGGAATTAGCAATTCAAATTTAGTAGTGACTCTTGTCTCTGTACACATGACTCGTCCCATCACCTTCTGATTCGGTTGGTTACTCTAGCCTGTCCTCACTTAAATGTCACCACATTTGTAACTAGTTCACGTGGTCTGACGAATCTTCTTTGTCAAAAGAGAAACGCTGACAGTTAATGAAACATTTCCCACCAAATCACATAACGACGCTTTTTTGATGGCTCCAGTTTAGTGCACTAACACACCTGAAACTACCTGTATACACGGTAAGGATTTTATTTTCTAATACGATAAGATCTTGCTTACTCGTACCCCATTTTTCCTGCTAGTTCTTTTTGTATAAATATTTCAAGTGTTTGCTTTGGTCGGTAAGAAAACTTGATCTAAATCTCTTAAGTTCTTTAGGGGATATCAACATATGAAATATAGACCACAGTAAACAAACTAGTATTCCTAACGACGTACTGAAATGCGCGCTCTTGTAAGAATGATGAGGTGATAATAGTGAATTAATAGAGTCTGGGGAACAGTAGCACGCAGTGTCGATCCCGTTTACTTTTTTAAAAAAGGCCAGATATACTTTTCAGCTAACCTTGCTAAACACTTCAAGCTGAAGTGACTTAATATTGATTTCTCCCTTCTTCATATCGATTACAGTTAGTTTATTTTTGCTTCATTAAGTAAACGCCTATTTCACCCCAGCTGGAGTGTTACAATTTAAAAATTGGCCAGGATACTGGCTACTTTTATACTGTGAGCACTGTACCGCTTCTCACTGGGATATGTCGGTGGATAGACTGGTGAGTGTCTGGATTATTAAAATGCAGTTTGGAAATCGAACCAACCGAAGGCTGATCGATAGTAGCGATCGATCGCCGTTCAACCGCAGTAGTGAGTAAGCGTCAATGTGGAGGATCGATCCGTTGTCCAGATCACCCGTGGTTCCTGTGACTTCCGAACGGAACTGAATCGAGGGCAATAGCTATGGGCATGGAAGCAGTCTCTGAGGCGAATAGCTCAAACGAAAAGGTGGATGTACAAATTGGAACTGCTGCAAGTCCGTCACTTGATTTTAAGGCCTCGGATACATCACCAGATTTTCATACGCCTTGCGGTGTATCGATTCCACAGTTCTCACGTCAAAATGTCACCGTTCTAACAGATTTATTTCGCTTGTTGGGAAGATTAAAACCAGAAGATTGTTGTTTGTCACCTTTATCCGGCTCACAAAAAACATTCGCGTCAACCGTAAACACCATTTTGTTGGAAAGGCAGGACAACGCTGTTTCCGAACTGCACCCCAGACAGCACAAAATTGGGTCTCGTGGGTCGCCCAGCAACACTGGAATGGAAAATCTATTCCGACATAACGACCTTTTTCCATCGTCCTTACCAGATTGTTCAATTATGCAGCATCGAAGATCGTTCGATCAAAGACGGTACAAAACAGAACTCTGTAATCGGTATATGACTAATTTTGTCGAAGGATGTGTGTACGGAAGCCGATGTCGGTTTGCTCATGGTCTAACGGAACTACGTATATCTTTCCACCACGTGCGGTACAAAACAGAACTATGTTTTGGATTTCACAAACTTGGTCACTGCGCCTACGGTCGACGTTGTACATTTATCCATGACGAGAGTGTAGAAAAGTTGTCAGCAATTCGGTTACTGAATCGTCTCCTACAAACCTATCGACAAATGTATCCAAATGCATCTGAGATTTGCTTTACTGATTTGATTGAGTTTGGACTAGTGCTACCAGGTAACATAAACCACCCCTACCTCCCAAACGGGTTGGCATATCCCCATAAATCACGAAGGGCTGAAGATGTCCTGACCTCACCATTCATGAAACTATTATGTTTAGTGTGGAACGAACACTTTGACTTACGTTGAAGTAAGCTAACTTATCTGTTTGTATTGTGAATCTTATGTCCATTTGATTAACTCACAAATAATATTAGAGCCATATGCAATTAAGCATTGGTTAGTGATGAAATTGAATTTTGTTTGTCAGGTTGCAACTCTTTCAGCTCCAAAGCCGTTTAATAATTTTGGGAATATTCTACCGTTTCCACTATCTACTCCACGCTTATATCTATATGAGAAGACAGTCAGTATATGGAAGAATATTTCTGTTTTCTAATTGTAATGTTTCACCTTTCGTATAATCATCCGTTTTACGGCAACTTTCAAAATAAATTGATTCATATCTTAGAAAGTGCTTTTTCCAAAATGTTATTCCAATGTAGCTATCGACTACACATTTGGTGGAGTGCAAGGAGATGGCAATGATTTCCTACTACCAAATGAATTCAACTAACAAGGATAAATTAGCTCCAGAAAAGCTAACTCAGTATATGTTTGACTGATTCGTAGCCTCCACTTAATAGGGTGTATGAATTGTTATTTGGTGACGTGCTAACTACAATTTTGAGACAAAGACCTACTATATTGTACTTGTGAACTAGGCAATATTCCTGCTTCTGATGACAGCGATATGGCTTCGTGCTGAGCACGGCTCTAAACGGCTTACACAAGTATTCTGTAGATGCCGTTGTGTAAGGTGACAGATACATGTTCCCGACGTGCAATTTCTAACGAACCGATTACGTATGTTTAATTGTACCCACCTTTTACATGTCAATGGCCTGCCATCCCAGTTTCACCTGAGCATGAATTGTGCCTATTGCTTACCCTTGGGAAAATGAGTCATTCAATTTACCATAGCCATCTGTTGATTCGAGATCCGGATTTATATAATTACATCGGACGTAGTGTTAATGTTCAAATGAACTTTACTCAGCCAGAGGCGGAAAGTAAACTTTTGTGTACGATACTCAGTGATATTATTGTTTGCGAGGAACCAAACGAAACAAACAAAATTATCGGTTATAACATTCCACTGCAAAATCACGTTGTAGCTGGCAATGTATTGGGAGACATGTAGCTGGTAGACAGTGAATTAATGGACTTTTTTGAAATTTACTGAGGAACAGAATTCTGACACACTGACATGATATTGTTGAGTATATGCCCTTCAAAATGTTGAACGATGAATTTAGCCACAAAAAAGAACATTTAGGAAGGTTTACTAAGACTGGGGATTTTGTTGTTGAATACATCCACATCAAAATGCACCCCATCGTATACGTGGCTAGTTGGCGGACAGTTAATCAACGATAAGGTGTGTTTGCTAAGTCAACAGTTCGGACTGAAATCATCTGACATACCATGCAGGCTAGATCTCGGAAAACCAACTGCATTGATGTGGTGCCTATTTGACATCCAGTTTCCATGCTGGTCGATGTATTGCTACTACTGCACCGTCTACTTCATGCCCCACAGATTTCCTGTTAGTACAGACGACTGACAGAGCGGCAGGTGGTTGGTCTGTTTTCCAACACGGCATAAACGATAGCCAAACTGGCACGATGTGCCTGGGTTTGCACTGCTTTTCTGCCAGTCACTTTGGCAACCGAACCATAAATTGCCATTAACTTTGCTGCCGACTTGACGTCTATAACAAACAAAAACAGACCTGACAGTTTTGGTTGCACTGTACCCACAAAAGACGTGCAAGTCTGTAGTCGCACCCACAGGTGGAAACCACATATCATAGCTAATAATTTTTGCAACTCCGTGACAGGTGGGTAGAGGGGGGGGTAACACCAATCATTAGGCCCGTGTTTTGATTATAGTTGCTATGGTGTATGAGCCATGGTAACAGCATAACGATAATCGGCCCGACTAGGTGACCTTTTACAGACAAGAGTTGGGGCACAGCCTTCGTATGTGGAGGGGGAGGATTGAAATAAATGTGAACATGTGTGCAAGCTACACGTCAAGATGAGGACCAATAGGGTTCAGGATGGAAGAAGGTCTCGAAAGGTGTACACATCCAAATGCTAGATAGCCTCCAGTATTAATTAAAGTCGTGTGAAAAATAAACGATGAGACCAGAGATGCTACCATACTTGTCGTTACGCCCTTTCGCAACTGTGTAGTAGAGCTAACGAATGGCGAACAAGCTGGTTTTCGGTTATTCATCATCATGCCAATTACATAAGTAGCGAGTTCAAGTGACCATCAAACGCAATTCGAGAAGATGTGGAATGAGGAGGACAAAACTCCTCAAACGGAGAAGGCGTTGTCGAAATTACTACAGTTGACTTTCAAATTTTCGAACCACAGTTCCCAGGCTTTACGGATTGCCGAAAGTGCACAAAGCGGGTGTACTTCTTCGACCTATGTTAGACATGTGTAACTCACCATGCAACTGGCTGGCTAAATGGCTATTGGATCTCCTTGAACCCGTAGGGCAGAAGTTGTGAAAACAGCCCACAAGTCTCTTTCGTGCTGGTTAATACAATCAGCGGGTTAAACCTAACGGAACGATAAATACTTTTTCTGGACGTGCCATCCTTACTTACAAATGTTCCACTCAAGGAGACGGTAGACTATTTGTGTGATTATATTGTGATTAACAACGTGGGTGTCCATATACCCCCACTAGAACTAAAACAGTTATTGTACTTTTGTATTGTTAACATACAGTTTAAATTCAATGAAGAACTTTATCAACAAACAGATGGCGTGGCGATGGGATCCTCATTGGGACCGTTGTTTACAGACATCTTCATGGGGAAGCTTAAGAATGACCAGCTAGAAGAAGCCATTCGTGGATTTGGCGGTTATAAGCGATATGTGGATGATATCATGTGTATAGATAGCAAAAATGCTAACCCAACGGATAGCTCACCCACACGAACGCGACGTTTACACTGGAAGCTGAATGTAACGATCAGTTAGCCTTCCTGGACGTACTCAACCAGCGATGTGCCAATGAATCTATTCAACGCAAGGTCTATAGGAAAAAAGACCTGGAATAGGCAGTATATCCATTTTTACAGCTTTGTTCCTCTAAGACAGAAAAGGAATCTCATAAACTGTTTGACTACTAGAGCCATGAGAATATGTACACAGGATACAGTCTCCGGTGAACTATCGTTTCTACACGCGCTGTTCTTGTAAAATGGCTATCCAGAGCGTTTTATAGACAAGACTATGCAGCGTCGTGAGGAACAACATAAGGTGAACCTAGTGGAAAAGTAAGCAGTAGTTATCTCATTTACCATTCAAAGGAGATAGGCTTGCCGAAACAGTTACTAGGAGACTTGACACTATCAACAATAGAACATTCTACGCCGAAAAATTACACGTCTGTTCCAACTCTACTCCAGCTTTGTGTTTACGGTTAGTGGACAAAATGCTCGTTTCGACGACTTCTTTTTGTGTATACTCATTTACTTGTTCCTGTGGAACTAGTTACGTGGGTCGCACGACCAGACTCTTGTCTGAACGTATCCGTGAACATCATCCAACCTGGATCAGCAGTCGAGTCACCAAGACAAGTAAGAACACAATTGTTTCACACCTCGTTGATACACATCATACTGTCAAATTGGACTCTTGTTTTCGTCCGATTTACCGAATCAACGGTTGTCAGTCAAAAGCTGTCAAATACCGAATTTTAGCCACAGCCGAAGCGATTGGAATTCGACTAAAAAAATTCACCCTTATGCGCACAAAGGCGCCATGGCCATCCACCCACGCCACGACCGATCAAAGCGTCATGGTTCCAGTTGAGTCACAATGATGACTTAATCGCATCAAAACGTTGTCTTCGTGTGTGTCGATGACATGTCTGACCCCACTAGAACTTGTTATTTGTTGTTGATATAGATTGAACATCACCCAAAATTGATCGTAGCCATATCATTTCCATAGAGTTTCCAGTCGGCCCCTTACGTTTCGCATGACAGCTCTGTTTCATATAAATGTTATTTAGTTGACCTGATGATGAATAACCGAAAACAAGCTTGTTCAGCACACCATTTTTTGATGACTACCGTGGGAATTTTTAACTAGTTAAAAGTATTACTGATAAGTAGTTTGTCAGATTCGATGATTTGGAAAAGATTCGTTTGCAAAAAATCTGGACTTCGACAGAAACATCATGCCCAAATGCAGCAAGCGCTCTACCAGCTGAGCTACGAAGCCACACCAGAAGCTCGGAAATTTCACATTTGCACCTAGTTACCCACCCAATCAACTGTGTCATATGGAATCCATCAAATGATCCAGCCGATTTACTGTCCAAGCAGGATTTCTCGATCAGTTCACTCTGGAATCCACCAACGCCACCGATGAGCATTGACAATGAATTACTGATAAGTAGTTTGGCAGATTCGATAACAACAGGTTTTGAGCCGATTACTTGGGGCTGTAGGAACATGATTTACTAGTTCACGATGTTCAGGGTTCACTAGAATCCATATCCACCCACCGTTCAATGTTCGCGGTGCAGTACAACCTTGGGGCAATATTGCTGACAGTTATAGGCTTGACTCCGGCAGACTAAACCCACGATGACCCAGTGTCAAATATATCGTCGAGCCTATAGACCTCTGTATATTGGAAAAGGCAAGTAAAAATTGGACACGTAAACACGCACTGGAGTTATGATTTTGCCTTGAATTACCCTACTGCCCAGATATAGGTCAGATTTCGATAGAATAATCAAAAGACGCAAATTCTGTGATGTATGCCAGCTCGACCTTTTGTACAATCCGAATACATCTATGCATAACTGGATTACAATTGAAACGAATGCAGTGGAAGGCAGATAAGATCTCGATCACGATACACACAAATATCAATAGCTTTCCATTGCCGTAACATACTGAACTGTCATGGTAGCTGCAGCATCTGTGGGAACTGTTTCTGAACATACAACGAGGAGCTAACACGTTTGATTGATAACACCCTACCAACTTGCAGAACGTGCTTCTTACCGGTGTGGAACAGGACTTTGCTGACGTCCACCCTGTGACTTATGTCGAATTAGTGCTTAACGATCGAAAAGGGTGCACCCCGGTTTTTGAGACGGTTTTTCATTTGGGCTTATAACCAGTTTGGAAAGGATTCACTGATCTGAATATATAAGGATCGATTAGTCCTCCTTAGGAGGCGGTCTCTGTAGCTAGTTAAAAAAGTCACGTGATCACTCTGGTTTCTCCTGCTCATTAATGCCCATAATCCTATTGTTCACTGCATTGAGCAAAGCTGAGCTGCGTAATCAGTTTGTGAAATCACTATATCCGCGTATTTCCTTAGCTGTTTGACGAACATATCTCGCATTAACGACACACCGAAGAGAAAGTTCTTTTTGGGCACTCTTATTGACTAAATAATTTCTTGATTGGGCGCTTTTTTCCCCTCGGTATAAAGTGATGCATAGCCAGTTTCTTTTAAAACGGGATAAGGAGACTCATCTTCTTACAGCGTATTCCCAGTACAACTTGTTTTTCTCTAAACTGGGATACGCAAAAGACAATGTTCTTGTTTTGTTGGATAAAAACTACGGAAACGCGTATGCTAACCGTTAAATATCGATCTTCTATAGACTGTACAACTGAACAGTTGGTGCTCCTATAGAATAAAGCGTCTAAAGAACTAAAATGACGAACCTTTCGAGTGTTGATAGGCAGTTGCTGATTCGGATGAATTTTTAGCAAGCGGAAACTTTTACTGAGATATCCTACGATTTATTTCTCAGTTTACTTTCTGCTCCGAAAAGCACGAGAGAAAGAGTTGGTGGCATTTTGTCTCACCAAAGGGGTGAAGTGATTCTCTGAGGCCAACAATTGTCTCAGGTCGATGTCACTTGGGCCAGCTATCAGTTTGAACAATGTTGTAGTATCGGACCGATCCAATCCGTAGTCAACTTCTGCTTATATGTGGATGCCAGTGAACAAGACGTTAAAAGACCCAGCTTTCTGAACAGCACTAGCTCACATAACGTTCCCCACACTTGTCAATGGCGCACTAGATTAAACGCTGCCTCTTGCTCAGACAGACTAAGGTCGGTCAGGTTTTACCAGTGAACATGAAATTGGTGAGGAAAATGATAACTGAACTAATGTAAAGCTTCACTGGAAATCAAAGAAATACAGCGAGGAGGAGGCACCACCCAATGCTCATGGGAAAACTTGGCCATATGGACTTCCGGTCAGCCACACCTACAATGCTGCACAAAAACCCTTGGCTTAGTTGGTCTTATACGTTTACACCATACAAAATTACCACTAACCCAAGTTACACAAACTGGGAACAATTGTTTGTGGCAAGGTCTCATATGTCACTCATCCGTTACCATAGGTTGTCAAAAAACGGTTGCCACTTTTCGGTTTACAGCTGGGAACAAGACAAGAATTTCTTGAAATTTATTCGGACACCAAAGTCGTCGATACAATTTCTGAAGTTCGTCACATAATACAACACATTCCGTCCCATCCACACGCCTTCTGAACGAGATTATAAAGCGTCCTATGTAGGTAACTTCGCCTTTGTGTTTTATTTCCTCCCAGGTTATTCCTAATATTGGCCTGGTTGAATTGCGCTTAGCTTGATGCACTGCCTTCGGTAGACTTACAGTCATGGATATCTCTCCTGGATTGTAGTTGCACACGTGAATTAATTGTCTTCGACAACGTACATCTAAGAGAAGCCAGTGAAAAAGTCGCTGCATACTGTTATTAGTATTAATAATAACAATAATACTAGTAGAGCAGTCTAAAACGTAAATGCGCACGAATTATGGCCTAACAAATTTCTCTGCATATTATCAAGTGCGTACTACAGAACAGGAGTTTATAAAGCGGAAAATAGGGGTCAATTGTGAAACTAGACATATCAGGAAAACACACGATGGATCTGTTCGCTAATCAGACAATAGCATCATTACCGTGGGAGTGATAAACTAACGAAAAAGTCTTTCTGCATACACAGACCTGGACACCAACGTTTCAGACCAACTGCCTCATCATAACGTAACAATCGGGGCTTATCAGTTGCGTAAACAACTGAGAATGTCTGCATGGGGGTCCACCTGGTGATGGCTCCCCAGAAAATGACGAGCGATCGCTGATGCTGGTGGTTTGTTTAGAGGTTGCTGGGTGCACACATGGATATCAGTTTGTATCTACGTCACATGTTTTCTCACCCATGCTGGGATGTGTTCCGAGATCCGAAACTTCAGCTTCCGTTCCGTCATGCCAATGTAGTCGACCTGGCAACTACATGAAAATTGGTACATGATATGGGATCTGGCGAACGGAGTTATCTGAGGTTTTAGAGGAGGAACAGGACTCTTATTTGTCGTGTAGGTTAACACTAGCTCTGCGTCATTATACTTCCGTAATACAGCGGCCATCAATCGGCGTTGTAGTGACGTAGTGACATCATCCCCTTTGAATGGCAGTTGTAGAAACGCTTTCATCTTTGGTGCCGCCATCAACGTTTGCTCGTGCTGTTTTTCTTTAGAGAATTTGGAGATCATTGACTGGGGGTATCCGTTGTCCGGCAGAACCTGATTAATCAGCTACAGCTCGCTCAGGATTGTGCCCTGAGAGCAAATCTTTCTGGCTCTATTGAACAACGTTTTGACAAAGCCTGTTTTATAATGCCGTGGAACGAAGCTGTTAGATTGTAGGTATTGGCCATTCTAAGTGCCATAATTCGTTCGCATTTACGTTTTTGACCTCTCTATTAAAATTTGTTTCAGGAAGAGGCCGCTTCACATTTCTGAATAATAATACTGTTTATGATTAGGATAATTATTGCAGGAGAATTTTGTAAATCCTTTTCGTGCAATATGAAATGACCATGATGCAATTTGTATATACTGTATGGAATTGTGGACGATTCGTCTTATAACGAATCGCTGATGAATAATCGCGAGTTCGATTTCCACAGGTTGAATATCCTTCAAACTTAATGACGACATTCGCATTTTGGTCAAAATACTGACATACGTCCACCGAGATAAATCAGCACATTCAAGTCTTACTCATGCTAGAGTCTATCAGCTGCTTATTTTCATTTTCGGGTCAGGAGTTAGACTCCAAATATTTGGCTTGCCGACCGAGAATGGTTGACGCAACGAACTCCATGTTCGCGGCCGCTTTCAAGAGCATTTTTTGAGTGTGTTGCATCAACAAAGTTTAAGTACATTGTTTAAAATGAATCAGCCAATCCTCACAACATTTGGCGAGCTAGTCACATGCGGGTGGTGCACTAATCACCTAAGTGGCGAATCATTTCCGGTAAAAAACAGTCTCCCAGTAGAAGTTTTGGTGTTTGAAACAGACAGTGGTGATCCAGCTTGCAGCCTTTGCCACATGGTTGTAAGCACACTGTGTTGACCACCGTTTTGTCGGTTCCGAGATGGAATTGACGGAAGTATTACCTCTGAATACATAGGCACTCCACTGGTACTCCGGTTCTCGGTTAATATTAGAGGTGACACTGTATTTAACGTACTTACTGCGATTGGTTACTCCCATAGATAAGGAAGTATCGGAAAGACGAACGGATCGGACAGAGGATAACTTTCGGAATATCTTATAACCACTAGTAAATTTTCCTGGACACAATTTATAACTTGTTGAACGTTACTCATAAGCGATCTTCCGGCTCTTCGGTTATTAAGCATGTTTTTAGTTTATTGGAAATTTGCACATCATTTATTACCAAACATTCAACCCACCCATAAAATACATAAACGTTCACTCATCTGACGTTCAACTTCTGCATTCACGAAATGGCCTGGTCTGCGGGGCTGTCCGTTTTGATCAGAGGGACAGGCAGTGCATCTCCACTTGTGACGACAGGACATCTTGAAGGTTACTCACAAAACTTGTGGTTGAGCTCTCCGATCTGGTTTCTGATGTTGCCTGATTTGATGTTAGTGAAGTGATGATAACCACGTTAGTCTAACCAGCACTAGTGTCTGATTTCAACTTCCGATCCTCCAACAAAGGTGTGCTGTTTGTTTGCTGAAACATGTAACCACTGAGTCTAGTACTTCCACTTGTCGAAGTGGGTTAGGCTGAATACTAGATTAACTGAGAGAAACACAACTCTATTTGTAATTTGCCGATGAGTAGTCGCTAGTTAATTTCAAGTTGAACACTTTCATCTCAGCTGACACAATCAGACAGATTGTCCAGCCAACCTTTTGGAGCTGGTCAGTAGTGTATATCCCTTACAAGGTCCGAATTGGGACACCGACCATGCTTTCGTTAGGCAATCATGCTTACCATCGCGTCATTGACCTCACATCAGGCAAGACTAAATAGTTATATCTGAATGCACAACCACTTTCGTCTACGAGTACTATTCAGGTTGCCTTGCCGTGCTGTACAAAAGTAGGCGGGAGTTAGCGTCAATTGCCTGGTTCAGATGTAACACGAAAAGGAACTAACTCTCACTGCAAACTCACTGGAAGCCTGCAAGTGTGTTGAGCAAACACCCACCCAACCGATGCCGTTATTATTATTATTATTATTATTATTATTATTATTATTATTATTATTATTATTATTATTATTATTATTATTATTATTATTGTAACATCGGTGTCATAGGTCGTGGTGACATGCCTTTGTGGCGTTGCGATGTGTGCGGCCGCGAATGCGCTGGCCGTTTGGGATTAGTAGACCATTAGCGTACTCATGGTGCACCGTCGGTCAAGAGACAACGAGTAAGTTAAGGTCAAGTAGGTTATATCAGTTATATCCATGTTTTTCTCGTTCACACCAATCAACGACTACCGTCGTTTGGAACTCACTCACTCCCATTTCCCGAAACCTGATTGTCTGTGGGCTTCTACCTTTCCTTTTCTTTAGCATTGTTGGCGTC
Organism: Paragonimus heterotremus; assembly: GCA_013368495.1. Classification (NCBI taxonomy): domain Eukaryota; kingdom Metazoa; phylum Platyhelminthes; class Trematoda; order Plagiorchiida; family Troglotrematidae; genus Paragonimus; species Paragonimus heterotremus. Next base: position 71,744 of record LUCH01001357.1, read on the forward strand.
GGTATGATGAATATTTTCTCTGTTTTCTTCCAGTCTAACCCAGCATTTTGATTTTACTCCATATCCTCTCTAGAGTGCACTAACATGTACTCCTATAATGGAATGCTTCTTGCGTCATATTTTCAATATTCCTCCTCCCAGTGTAGAACTTACTACTGCACCCTCCTCTATTTTTCGAGAGATATGGGTTTCATTTTGGAGCTAACCTATGAATTAGCTAACCAGCATTGACCGGCTGGACACAAATGCCTCACCCACACACCTACTGGTCTTATTCCTACGGGTTTACACCAGTCACGTGGTGTGTGAGTGGAATCGCAAGCGATGCAGCGTAGGCCACTTGTGCTCTTGGTTAAACGTAGGCGTCATTTGGCTTTGGTCACTTTGACAGACTAATCCGAATCGGATGCCGCCAACCGTGTTATTGTTGCTGGTGCATAGTTCCCGGGACCTATCGATTGCGTGACCTTTACTGAATACCCTTAATTCATCCAGTTCACTCCACCGAGCGGATTTCTACCGAGTTCTGCATGCTGACCTTTATGAACCAGCTGTTGGTGAGCAATTCGAATGTGGAAGAGGGATTGATAAGTTATTATTTCGCTTTAGGGAGTAAGACGGAGTGCGAGTGGAGCGACTTCATGATGAGTGGCCCATTGATCACGTGGACATTCCTACACTACATAGTGTTGATTCAATTCATGTATCAAGCGCCGTCTGGTCTGTTAGTAGGAGTGAGTTGGTCTTGGTTTGGTTACGAGAACTCATCGCAAGAACGTTTACTATTTGTGTCGTTTGTCCGGAAAGACCGGATGTTTCGAGCTGTTGACCGTCACACTCATGCATGTGAGTTTAGGTCATTTAACAACAAAACATGGTCTTCGTCTACGTGAATTCACCGTGAATGAGGGTGCAGTTTCGTCTATCCGTAGGATGTTCACACAATGTGGTGTCCAATCAGGGGAAGTGGCCGCAAATATAATGGATTATTGTGACACCGGATCACTCTAACGCACCGTTTGCATAGGGACATGTAACGGTGACGTCTAATTCATGACGAACTGGGAGAGTGATGGAAGTAAGTTGCGTAACCTACAAACGGGTGGGTAAGTCAATTAGTATGAAGTCAAAGTGCTTTGATCAGAACAGCACAAGTTATGTAACAAGGTAATATCTACCGGGAAGCCTCAGCCTTGTCGACAACTGTTATGTATACAAAGAGGTCGATAGCCGAGACGGCTTCTAAACAGAACCGACTGTAAAAACAGACACTGCGTTTAAACTCAGTCACCATGAAATCATTCAATCTACCACAACATTTGTAAGTACCCTAACTTTCATGTCCAACGGCAGCTACGTTAGGTGTGCATGTACAAGGTTACTCTAGCCCCTGGACAGTTTCGTTTATTCTATATGACTATTGAAGGAATGGGAAACAATTAAATTTGGAACCGTCCGTTGTTGGGCCCACGTTATGTGTGCTTATATGGCTCTTTTCCTCTGTTCGAAGTTACATGGAAAACAAATTCTTAACAATGCTGTATCTTATAAAACGATAAACCTGAAACACTATCAATCAGTAATAACCACTTTGGTGGACAGTTATAAATGAATGACTAAGGGAGGTGTTAGTTTGGGGGCCAGTGAACTGATTAAGTCGATTAAGCAATCGAAAATCAGTCAACGAGAACGCTACCCTAGATCTAGATTTACAATCGCTGCGCGAATGTCATTGGGGAGTAATCACAGTGATTCCGTTACTTTGTCAAATACTTTAATGCAATATAAAAAGCCACACTTGATAAGTGAATGTGCAACTTACTGGCGCACAGTTAGCGTGAATGAAAACGGTTCAATTCGGATGACCTGAGTGTGTTAGCTAAGGCCACAAGGATACGAAATGATGATAATAGCACTCCATAAGGTCCACTCTTTTGTCGATCACCTTATGGCGGTTAAGTATTCGGCTGGATTCATCAGATAAAGATATACAGAGCGAGATTCGCATCTATAATGCCCATGTTACGATCGTAACTGCTTCTCCGATTCATAGTGTGTTTATTAGGTATCTCCTGTGACGGATATAACTCGTTCATGTCAGTCACGACCAAAGCAAGTAGACATTCCCAGAAGCTTAAGCCCTTTTACCGGAACGTGAACAAATTGAACATTATTCATATTAAACGGCATTTCGCGAGCGGATCTTGGAGCCGGTGACTTAACAGATCACAGCTTCGACTGTTAAACCGAGGGGTAACGGTTCGACTGCCACCGGATACCAATCTAATTAGTCTAAGCAAAAAAAAGAATCGGTCGTGGAGTGTAGATCCGAGGGTTCGCTGTGGAAAGTAATAAGATCGCAAGCGGTCATTTTTCTGATCCAATTTCGTTGTGATTTCGCAATGACATCTACCAGGAATAGTAAAAAAACAGTAAAAGTCCCCACGAAAAAAAGGAGTAAAATACCGTTAGGAAAAGATAGAGTACGGTTATCTGTAAACAACTTCGTGGATGTAAGCACGCCACTACTTGCATGCTGCCATTCCTGTTATCTTATTTAACAGGCGATTTGAGAGATCATGAGGTTTCAAACAACGCAGGCTACACCTGCGACTTTATTTCAGAAAGTATTTGGTGAATTCGCTGATTGTTTCGACGTCACTGATCGGTCACCTCGTGGTCTCGCTCAGCTATTAGTAAGCTCAGATAATAATGTCAAGAGGAGGAAGTGCTGAATATGTACACGGAATATGTTACCAACGCAGACTGTGAAGTTAAATTAGTTAATCAATAGATCGTCTTTCTTTGACTTTGAAAATGCACGTGGGTGAAGATCCGGAGTTTTCAGGCTATCATTTCAATTAACGTGAGCTAATCTATGGTTGGCGGCAACCGAGACGGCTTAGCCTGTCAAAGTGACCGAAACCAAAGGACGCTTGTGCTTTAAACCATCACCGCAAGTGGTTTGTGCTGCATCACTTGAGGTTCCACTCACCACACCACGTATCCGGTGCAAACCCGAAGGAATAAGACCAGTAGGTGTGTGAGTGAGGCCTTTGTGTCCAGCCGACCAATGCTGGTTAGCCAATTGAATGGCTAACAGTAAGAAGAAACCCTTATCTCTCGGGAAATAAACTGTGAAAGAGACCACAATAGGAAGATCTATGTCAGGGAGAAAGATGTGTGAAATGTAATACAAGAAGCATTTCAGTATACGAGTGCATGTTAGTGCAGTCCAGAGAGGACAAAGTTGAAAAACAAGACTCAAAGTTAGACTACGAAAAGATCAGACAGACGATTTATAATTCAGCACACCAACAAAGCCCAAGAAAAGAATAGGTAGAACATCACAGGCACCCGAGTTTCTGAAAAGCTGAGCCAATTAGTTGCCAAACGACCATGGTCCTGGTCGATACAATCATTAACAAAAATAAAAGTGGATATGCCGATGTAACCTACCTGAACCTAACGTACTCTGTGTCTCTTCGCCGACGGTTCACTACGAGTTCGTTGGTGACCAACTACTCCCAAACGGCCAGCGCATTCGCAGCCGCACACATCGCAACCCCATGTAGTCATGTCACCACGACCTATGGCACCGATGGTTCTCTTGCGTACCGCCCGGTTTCGTTCTCGGCCGCGCAATAGCTGCTTGTTGAACTCGCGGACGCCCGTCCGAATTGTATCTCTCCAAGCAGTCCGGTTCAAAACTAAGTCTTCCCAACATCTAAAATCAATTTTACAACGTGAAAGACTTACCTATACTGCATCCTGGTATCCCAGCTATTGACCACCAAGATTTCGCTTACCTGATCCCATTTGTTCATACAGCAGCTACTTCGGGATACGGCCATCGCCCATCCGACGGACGTGACCCAGCCAACGAAGCTTATTCAACATCAACAAGGCTTCCATCCCGTTCATGTCCGCTCGCCACCCCATATCTCGGCCATCTAGTTGATTAAAAATGTACGACGTACTCTAACGGGGCTGCACTGCCCCTAACTGTCTAGCATATGAGCGACTTATTTCTCTGGCTGAGAGGCGCAGGGCGGCCTCCATACTTCGCAGTGTGTATTAAAGTTAAGCATATGACATACGTAATTCGTAAGCCACATCTATACGTAACAGTCCTTCACTAATGCTAGTAGGTTGGGCTAGGACATCAGGCATACAACTCAGTCGATTCTCTTATAAGGAAATACTATCTTGATAATCATTCCAGTTATTTGCTGGTACAGTCATGCCTACAAACATCCGTGACCGCGTCGCAGAACGCCCTGTTTGCAGCAGCTGAACTACGCAGTTTAGGCCATCCTCCGAGACTGAAAACGCGTAGGTTTCTGAGGTTCAATCGAGCTCAATTTTTTTTACTTTCAAATTCATTATGTCTTCATTCTTGCTTCATCAAGTGGTTTAGCTTTGACATCAACAGACATTCTGAAGGAAAATAATCCGGACAGACAGTCAACCGAAAATGTGCTTAGGTTAGTGACTGCGTTAGAATCTGAAATAGAACACTCACATTTGCTCCCCACATTCTTATTTAGATAAGCCGTTCGGTTAACCTACTTCGAATAGTGGACTTGCGTCTTACCGGTACAAGAAACAGCTAGCTCCAGGCTGGCAACTGAATTTGCCAGAGTAGCTCACTAATCTATTTACTGGCGTTTGTGGATTTTAAAAGACTGCGTGTTTACCTATAGCCTTAGCGTTGAAAAACATTTAGCGGACTTTGATAAATGGAGGGCTAAAAATTGGGTGCCGAAATAAAACAGGAAGCTGACAGTGATTGAATAAGGTCAATGTTTGGAATACAATTATTACTTATTCTTCCCGGAGGTTTATGCAGTAAAAGGGGGTTGACTTGAGTTTCAGAAGAAAACTTCTGACCTGTATGGCAACAAGAGGTAAGGTTTTGTTAGGGGATCCCATCAATAATTAATACCTGAACAGTCTTCATCACGTAGTAGTGAGAAGCTTAGCCAACCCTAGTTCGCAGTGCGCAATGCACTACTGTCAGATTCTGGCTATTGCAGCACGCAACAGACGTATTCGCAGCGACCACAGACCTTTGGATGATACCGAAAGTTTTTAGATCACTTAGGATAACACGCCAGAGGTAACAGTTAATCGTTGGACAATCGGAGGGCTATTTCTTTGAGAAAGTCCCTACCTACTTCAATCTTCTCCAATCGGAGAAGTATTACAAAAATGAGACCAGTTTTATAGGATCGCACCTCATCACTATGTAATCCTACACAATCGTCAATGCAACAAGTATTGCTGTGAGCGTAATTATCTTTCGTCTGAACCCTCTACTTTGGTCAGCCTGACACGCCCGTAGCTAGCAGGAGTGAAGTCGCAGTCAGCACATCGCACAAGACTGGGTACCACATCAAGGCGGCAAAATATGTCAGAGTTCGTTGGAGTGTTCAGTATTCACCTTGAACGATCATCAGTCAATTTAAATCCATTTTGTAGGCTTATTACGCATCATACTTCAACCGATTCCGTTAGAAGCACCTTTTACATGATTCCGGAACCCTTCCACACTGTTGAATTGACTGGAATGTACAAGGTGGTTGAGTCATTTCATCATGTATACCTTCTGATTTCTCCACTGAGATTTATAAAGGGAACCCGATATTTAAACCGATGAGTAACTGACTATAGTAATGCCCCGCGCCATACAGCCCATATAATCGTTTCCATGAAAGTTACCTGAATAGAATGCAATAAATTGACTGGCGGTCAACGGCTGGTTGTTGAATATTCATCCGTCGTTTCCCAGGGCAATGGATATAGCTTTCATATTCGTAAGATTGTTATGAACTCCTGCTAAACATCAAATTGGATGAGTTTGAGCCATTTCCTGGCAAAACTATGATGTCTTTGTATTCTTTTGATTGTCGGCTAAAAAGATGGGGCGAGACATAATCCATATAAAGTGGAAATGACAAATCCTTTAACGTGGAATCTAAACGTCTGCTGGTCACCCGGAAGGCTTTCAGACAAACTCGGGTCATTAACCACGACTAGGTTTAAGCATATACTATGCTAAATTCATTAACAGCATGACAGAAGTTCCAGACATCCGGAAGAAACCAACCTTTGAGCCAGCAACCGAGGTATTGTGGTTTGTGAGCAATACGGCACCTGCACACGGAGTATAGAAGGGAAATCTGGTCAACAAAACACAATTTGGGAAGTCTTTGTGATAAGCGGGCGGTGAATACCGATTAACAGTTCTTTAAAATTTCGGATCAGATCCGACAACCTCATTCTGTTCACTGTGATAATAGCTGGGTGTATTGTAGTCGAAACACTACGGAACACCGATTACCACAAACATGGTTACTCAACGCGCATCAGCCATTAGAGCACAGCGATGTTAACTTTACACAAAACCGTCAACCCATACTACTTAATACGGGTAAATAATGTGACTTAGGAATTCCACTCATCTGTCGTCTCATACATGTTTTGTTTCCCGGTCGACTCCATGGTTTACAGCGGTAAGTTATGTAAGAAGCTTCAATTTCATTGGTCTTACATTTTTATGATTTCTGCGTGCGTATTTTACTACTTGTAAGTAACGAGTTTCATTGAACTAAATTCAGTGGCACGTGCGGGAAACCCGACGGACAGACAAGACCGGAAAATCGGGCTATCATGCTGTCATTTCCAGTCAAATCATGACATTGCAATGACTATTACATCTTGAGAGGTGAAGTTTCAAAGTTTCTTACCCTCTGTAAATGAAATAAAATGGCCTCATTGTTCCCTAGTACTTTTTAAAGTTGAACATCACCCACAACTGATCGCAGCTGTCGCATTCCTATAAACTTTCCAATCGGCCCCTTTCGAAAACCAGAAGCACTAGACTCGAGTTTCGCTCTCATTAGAGCTCGTCAGTAGTGCATATCATCGCCACTGCCGGGACTTGAACCACGGACATGTTGTTCATGAGGCAACCCTGTTTACCACAGCGTCATTGACCTCACATTAGACACGACCGAATTATCATATGTGAACACTCAACCACTCTCGCTTGTGAGTAATGATCAGGTTGCCCGATCGTCTCGAGATGGAGACACAGTTACTGTCTGTTAACTCCAATCGATAACCCCGCGATTAGGACTTCCTAGACAGGTCGAAATCTCCGATCTCATTAAACCTGCTAGGCGATATATTTTAGATTACTGATGAGTTCTCTAGTATCACAAACCTCATGTGAAATTTAATGAATGGCCACAAGGCATTTCCTTTGGAAAAAAAGTATTGTTTCAATTTTGTGGTTAATTCAAAAGTAAGAATGCTGGGTGTGTACGAAAATTAAGCTAAACAACTAAGAACTATAAACGTGTAGGGCCGGGAACATATACTTTATTGTTCAAACCGAAATCCAGCAGGAGACATAGAAACACATTAAGAAAGATCAGCATAATCTAGGTGAATTGTGGCAGATAAGTTTGGTACATCTTAAATTGATGATAAACTTCATCAGCGCAGAAAGAAGACATATGTTGCGATATGTTAACATTTCGTTTACTCTCATCAGTCGCAAACGTAAAACATGCAAGTTATATATGACAGACAATTATATGATGATAAACAAGGGAATCCGCGAACCATTCACGGGAGTAGCACCATAATGTTCTAGAGGCTTTAGAGGCCTAGAAAAGCGCATCATATCTGATGACAGAAGGCCGGGAGAAAAAACTCGTCTACGGCACATCCAATGGGAAGTACACATTTATTGCTAAATCCCCTGGTCAAGTGATATGGAACGGTGAAGAATTTTGCTCGACTGAACGCAAAGGAGGGCGCTTTGACTTTGGTGAAAACACATTCAACCTGAAAAAACCTTGTTATATTGTTATTCATAATGCAACCTGGATATTTAACAGAAAGAATCTTAGGTAGAATTTCGTTGGATTCATGAAGAGGTGGTCAATCACCGGGTTCATCACGTTGATTATCGTCCACAGCTGAAGGCAACCTATTAACATATTTTGGTACGGCAAGAGGCAAGCTGCAAGGTTCTGGTTAAGTTGAGAAAGCGTGCGCCTGGGCGGACGATTAAGCTTGAGTAGGGGATCCCATGGTTAACACTACATCATCTGTACATCTGTTTATGTAAGTCTGATAATGAATTGACATAACCACCTTATGATGACGGTAGCGGCTAGAACAGTGCGGCCCGTAGAACACTAGACCAATTGGCGAGTAGCAATGGGACTTTACCACCAAGATGGATAGATTCGCAACAGTTCGTAAAATAATCGCGTAACATTTCAACCGTTGAGAAGTGGTTGCCTCATGCATTGGGAGTTTGAAGTGTCACCGCTCTGTCTATGCTTTCAAGCGCACCTCTGTAATCTAATAAACGTATGTGAATAGCTCCAGCTTTTCCATCAAGTGATGAGAATGAAATGGACTAGACAAACGGCAGCGTAAGAGAGTCCGCTTAGGTGACGGTACAATAGTTGCTTGAAGCCCGTGAAGTTCACTCGAGTTTCCGCCAGAGCGAGAATTATTTTCTTAGAAACTATCTGCTCTACAGACGTGTACGAAATCCGGTAAAATTAGCTGTTTCTGTTTCACCATTATTCAGCGCTGTCGAGGTGTGTGAAACACTGGCTAAATAACTCGGCTTGAGTTTGCCATGAAGACTTCTCACGATCACCGAGGACGATTAGTGGTAAGGCGTCAAACCTCCTGCTCCTGCTGGACTTCAACGAAGGAGATTCGCTGGAAATAATTAAGTTGTCAGAGGAAGGTGAGAACTACATGGCAGCTGATAAGAAAGTATTCGTTATCCCACTGAAATTACGATTTAACTCTTTACTGTCAGCAACAGGTTTCCTGGCCGCATAGTACGATCCTTTAGCCTTGTCGAGAGTTGCAAGACCTCATGGTAGACTGTAGTGGTTCAAATTGAGCACGACCCACAGCTGATCGCAGCCTCCACACTGAGGTAATACTTTCGGCTAGCCCACTTCAAAAGGAGGCACTAGACTCGAGTTTCATTCGGAGTAGAGCTCACCAGTAGTACAAATTCCGACTCGGACGAAGATATCCACTACTGGTGAGTTCTCTTGAGAGCGAAACTCGAGTCTAGTACTTTCTTTCGATGCAATCAAACTTGGGTAGTTTACAATTTGAAACAACCTAACCCCCCATACTTCTATCAAAAGTTGTAATATGTTTGTTTTCACCAAATTCAAAAGAATTTGAAGGGCGTTTCAATAACTACTATATTTTGCTCTGAAAGCCTTTTCTTTCCCTCTACACGTCTTCTCAAGTCACGGAGGAAAAGTCGCTCAGCACAATTGAGGATTGTTTTCCACGAGCAGCAAATACTGAGACGGAAACTAAGGTAAATGCCAGACTGACTACAGTAAGCAGAGGCGGTTGGGGAACCACAAAGATCAATCGAATGAGAACATCATTCCCCTTCATTCTCTATAGTTATCAGCAAGAGAATGCTCACATCACATATACTATCTGTTCGGCGAGTAAAGGGTTTGAGGCAAATTTCATTGCAAATCATGAGGGAGAACTCCATGGCAGGCCGGTCCGATTTACCAAGCGGACAACGCTTGATGATAGCAAACAACTGAGTGTTGTTAAGGCAAATCAGACCAGAATGTAGATGGAGTAACAGTAACGCGCGGGTCGATGATTATAAGTGAGATGATATCAAACGGGTTGAAGTAGCGATACACAGCGATGGAACGCGTCTGAAAGCACCTCATGAAATTATCATGATAAAAATTACTTGTCCTCCTGTTGCGTATTCTTAATCCCAACATCTTAGAGATTAGTAAATTGCTGTTGGTCACACAACGACAACGGGTGCTGTGGTTGCAGAAGGATGTAACTCAATTTGTGATCCTTCGGTCTACTGTGCCACATTGTTCCGTCTATTGTCTGTTGTCATGATTTTGATGTGTGTTCTAATTGGTTGATAAGTGGTAAACGCAATCAAAGTGTTATCATCGCACAGCACTTAGCTACTTGTTGTGCAAGTGAACTTTGGAGGAGTTTGGTCAACCAAATGATACAACACTGTGGTGTTTTTATACCCTAGCTTTTATTGGCTGATTCAGTAAGCCAGTCATCCGGTGATAAAATATGCTGATGACACCCTTCAAATGAGGGTGTCTGAACGTATTCAGGCAGCACGGCTCTACCGCAGTTTAGTCTCTCGGACATTTCCTATAAACTTGTCGCATCCAGGAAAGCGAATGACCCCATCAACAATTTCGAGCAGTGTGTCATGCCCTGTGTAGCGGAAAGACATTGCGGACATCGAATGTTGACGCAGACTAGCCTTTGTGAGTAAAACGTCTGTGCAGGCACCCTGAGCATGTAACTGAGATAGCTTGTACCATTAGAGGTTCGGCCACAGTTGCATATGTGAGTAAATGCAATCTGGTCAAGCATCTTAACGCCTTCTCAAGGAGAATCTCGCAAAAGCTGACTTTCAGAAAGTGACTGTAGTTGTGTGTTAAGTGTGCAGGGGTTGGTAAACGGCCACAGTGGTGAGTTCCGTTGCTAGTGGGCAAAACTATTGCTCTCAGTTAAACTTCATTCATTGCTAAACAAATAACACACTAAAAGATGATTGCTAGTATAGAAGAAAACTGAAAACAATAAATTCGCGGATTGTGATTTTCCGTCGGGTAAAATTGAGTAAAGGAAAACAGCTACTTGGGTTGAATTAGCAAACGTTCCGTATGAAGGTATCAGCACACTTCACAACTTTTACAAAATCGATATAATGAATACCTAATTTAAATGATTTCAGTCCAGGGAAGGTTTAGTGCACTGTGAACTTCATCTGGATTTAGGTAACCGAATGAATCATCGAACACATTAAGGAACGCAGAGTCAGTTAACACACTCAAAATAATATCGTTCGGAAAACCTACTCCCTGATATACTGTGACTTGTCTGAGGGTCATCTTTCCTGATACCAACATGATCGGATAACGCAGGTGAGCATAGTTGTTTTGAGAAATGTTAGATTTCGACCGTCATTCAGTCATTGCTGGCGAGGTCCCCATTTTTTATGGCGAAAGGCTACTTCAGAGCAAATTTCCAGCATTATCCAGTTCACGTGCGTTTACAATCTGCCACTGGCTCGCTTTGACAAACTGGAATTCCAGTTAACAGTGTAATGAGTTTTCTATGTGCATGTAGACTAATGTCCGATTTTGCACGTTGCGTTAGAATTACCGATCTTCGTCTTTGACCTATCTCCCATTGAGTCGACGTCCGTCACCGGTGGTTCCATCGATTTCTCGTGTTGTACTTACTCTATCGGTTTTAGGATTTAACTATTCCCGACAGGTACGTTTAGCTGTTCCAATAAAAATTAAATGAACTACGTGTTCGACTCACTTTCACATCGTACCATATGAGACAATCCCTTGGCTTCGGCAGAAAATCCGAAAATGTAGATCAGAGTAATATGGTGAAGCATATTGAATCGCGTCCTCGGAATGTCGATTAGGCAATTTCGGACAATGTTCTGCTGGCTGAGTTCAACAACTCTACCCTGTTTCAGAATACTTACTACGATCGAGCATGGAAATACAAAATGTTGCAGAAGCCTCTTCACCAGCATTTGCCAGTAAGGAGGAAATACAAACGGAGAACATCTGTACAGAATGTAGTCAGATTTGCGAAGATTATGTTGATATGTCAGTGCGTTTTCGTATGCTACAACACAAGGACTGAATAGAACACAACAGTGACTAACTCAGATGCACGAAAACTACAGGATCTAACTGGTCTGACCAAGAATCGACATCTCTCTCTCACACAAGATTCACAGACGAACTGTCGCCTGTGCGCTCCGCTCGAGTTCGAACTACACTGATGACTTCTGTCTGATTGCTCAGGTCACTCACTGGAGAGTATCCGGACATACCTATATGTACTTAACTTGTACCTAAATTTCGCCGGTATCACTAGCGCAGCTGACGGCAAGCAACCGAAGCTGGTGTTGAATGTAAACTTCAAAACGGAAAAACATTCTGCATAGTTTACTTGTCTGGTCCAAACTACGATGACTCAAATGGAAGTAAATGGTGAGACTTCCATATGCAGTGATGCGCTGTTAGTATTTGCCCGAGCCTCTCATTCAGACATATTCGCTATGATAAAAGCAGTTACTGTTTAACATTCATGCTTCTCAATCGTTTCCACATATGTAACGAATAGTCAGTTGGTGGCATACTCTTACAGAAACAACATCCTACATCATTAGGAAGCAAATAAAGAGAGCCATTTACACAGTTACCCAGCGCTGTACTAACAACCAAATAAAGATACAGCTTGGGTTCTTTCGAGAAGATGAAGTAAAGCTTACTGGACGAACCACGATCTTTCGAGCTACTGCAGTAAGTTTTGGTCTTAGGTATTATCTACTCGGTAACGCGGATGAGCGAACAATCGTATGCTTTCTTTTCCGAACTGTTCCTGGCTCGATCTGATGACTGGGAAGGCGTACTTCGTACTCTGAAGTGCACGGAAAACTTCTTTCCAGGTTTGGATAAACAGCTCCTGGTTTCGAACTACTTGAAAGCAGATACCTTGACAGAACGTTTAAGACCCTACTGGATTTTCCGGTCCATCTGTGACGATCATGCATCACGGTCGCAATTGTTTTGCCCCGCTGCCTGTTTTCTGATGTGGTGACAAACCCAAAATGATTCTAGGCAATTTTTGGCATGAGAACGACAAAGTAGCGAACAAGACTTGTTTTCC
>LUCH01001357.1:86494-130626 GCA_013368495.1 Paragonimus heterotremus
GTGATTGCGTAACTGATAACACACACTGTCCAGAACCTCTACTGACCGTTTCTCTTACTCACCCCAGTTACTGTTTTCATATTTATAGTGTTGTAATTAGCCCGATGATCAAACACGGAAAACAAGTCTTGTTCGCTACTTTGTCGTTCTCATGAAATCATTGGGTTTTTGCGAGCGCAATTTCTGGCATACATGCACTCGAAAATAGCAGAGAACGACGATTCTCAGTATTTAATTACATGCACAGTAGATATATGATTTTCGATTATCTGTGTGTCCAGTTGCATATGACATATTCAATACAACTGGTCCGTAAACAGGCCAGGTAAACAAAAGTAAGATGATTAACAGTTACAAGAAGCATATTACCTTATTGAAATACATCCAGTTTCCATAAGATGAATGCGTCGAGCTACATCACCACTATCCAGTTTTCAGTAACACCGTCTATATGAGTGGGCGGGTTCAAAGTGACTTTCTTTGTAAGAAACTTGTCATCCTAATCCATTCCTGAAATAATCACTATTTCCACAACGAGCACTGGGGAGCAATGTTAACCCCGCCGTACTTACAGAAGGGAGGAATAAATTTCAGGATTACGGCGACAACAGCTTGCAAACTGACGTCCGAACTTTTCCACATTACGCTACGCATTGGGTGACTGAAGTGGTTAAAACGCAGCCTCGAAGGAAACTGAATAACTATGACGTTCTGCAATCGTCCTTAAAAAATAGCCAACGTGTTGCGTTGTACAAACTCGTGACTACGACAGCCCTAAGTTCGTAGTGCTTCCAGAGAGCTGTCATTGCTCCAAATGATTTCAATAGTGGTTTTGAGGTTTCGTTTGAAGTTGCATTCGTTATGACAACCACAATCGTTACACATTCACTGGGCTTTGGATATTTTCCATTTGTGGACTTACATTCTGTAAGTAGAGAGTGTAAATACTAATAAGAAAAGCCCCAGAACAGTCTAGCCAATCAGTTTCACCAAATTAGAAGGACGCCTCAGATCTTGGTGGTGGTGGGAAAAATTAGAGAATGAAGACTGAAACAATGAAGACACTTGAAATATTAGCTCAATGGACCGGTTGAAAAGTGCCTGTACTAACAGTTGCGTGTTATGTATGAGGTGCCACTGATACCCTGATATGACATCAATACATAGAGACAGAATTCTGTCTATACTACAGCTATCCTTTGTCAACTGCACTGTGATGAAAATGAGAGAATGGGATGACTAAGAGAGGAAGGAGTTATAAATGTAATCGACATCTTTAATGGCGATAGATAATTGTATAGTAAAGTCAGAAATACGATGAACGCGCCCTGACGTAAATGAATTTATAACACGTACGTCAATCGCATCAAGTCGACGGTTATTGCATAGTGAGGGTCATTTTCTGACGAGGGCAACCTGTGCGTTATTGTTTCCTGATGGAAGGGACCAGCATGTCCCAATAAAAGATGAACGAAGACAACTCTACTTGTAGATGTCTCGCGGTGAGTCTAGTCCTAAACGAAACAATACCTTAGTTCATAGCAAACATAACTAGTTGGAAATTAGAAGTCAGGAGGAAATATCGTCAATTTCTCTCGTGGTTAATAGATAATCATTGTTCGAAAGACCTGTATCCATGTGTCGTGGAATATGCTGGTTTTTACTCGAAGAATTCACAAAGGTGATGAATTTTCAACGTTAAGATCTTTGCACATTGTACGTTTTCAGCTCCTAGATAGTGTATGGGCCAATGTATCTAGGCGCAGTTTCAATCAACTCATTCAACCGCCTGCTCGTTGAAAGTGTCTTACACAATGCTCTCAAGCCTTTCACCGTATGTTGCCCTGTTTCCCAGACTACACTACAATTCATTACCGCTAACCAGTCCGAAAATTGTTGGAATTCCCATGCTTATAGTTTTGTTTAGGAGCTAGTGGACTGGATCAGGGAATTACACTAGTTATTTCTAATACTATGCTTCCCAGTATAAAGACACTCCCCATTAATATCACATCATTTCGACGATCACTGTAAAAGTCGTGTAAATCCTACAGGACACATGTGATAGTGGAAAACCACCCTTGTAACCTCTTAGGCGACCGCTTGTTTTGCGGTCAACCCACGAAAATGGCCACCTCCATAAAAAACCTCCCACCTGCTCGCTAACGCATCTCAAGTTTGTTTACGTTAACATCCAATTTTTCAGACCTGAAAAACATTTGAAACCATATGTTAACAAGAAATAATGGAATGATTGGCGGGATAGACTCAAATGGTCTATAACAGAGAACGTATGACTTTTATCTTGTGCAAAAATGCATCAAATGTACCAGTTCCTGGTGAAACGGAACAATTTCCACACTGAACGCGAATGTGCAATTAATACTGCTCCTTAATCGTCATCGGGGCAGACCAGAAAAGGCAATAAAATTATCGAATGGTTAACCTGGTTAAAACTAGGATGGACGCATACTATTGATCCACACGACGTAGACATTTCAACGAGCCTTACTGTCACTTCGCCTCCAGCAACGGCCAACCTTTCGCTCGGTGAGATAATCTCGGGTAATAAATTGATTTTTAGGTGTAACCTGACGTAAGTGACGATTGATCATCACCTTGGATCATATAACTCAACTGGCGTGAGGCAGGTACAACAAAATGTGATGATCATGTGGTAAATTCAATACAACGTTGTTGCAATAATTTGAACTTATCACACCAAAAGTAATTTATTAAATTCGCGTATGAGCACAGTAATGTTTTCTATTACAATGTCAACATCACCAGGTTGACTTGAGTTCGAGTATCCTGTGAGTGATGGTTGCGGAAACAACCGCTAAACCACAAATGACCAATTAATTTAAAGATCGATTTCTGGACAAAAACCTGCAAACTAACTTCGATATCCGGAACTAAGCCGAACAATAGACAATCAACATTAGGTCCATTCAGTCAAACGCAAAATGCCCTGTACAACAGTCGTCATACTTTTAGAATGAACCCCTGATTTTACAGTGTAACCTGTTGCAAAAAAATTCTGTTTGAAAACGTTCACGACCACCATAAACTCACTGGCCTCGCACATTTAAACGATTCGCAGAAATCTAGGGGAGCAGAGTATTGAAGAGTTGATAAAAAGCAACGTACGTCACACAAGCAAGACCTGAATTCTTTCTCATTTCCACTGGTTCATTCACAGAACAGATGCCTTATCCGTCACTAAGCCTGCAATGCGTTCAAAATATATTCCTTGCTTTTTCCATCATCATATATTAAAATCCGTCTAAAATGAGCTCAGTACGGCTTGCGGATTGTTCAGCAGTTCATGTGATATGTTAACCAATCTCTGAGTAGAAACGATGAAAAGACTAGAACCGTTGCTTCCAAACAAGTGCAAAATAGTGAAGCGATGTGTCCGCATTTACACGATGGTACACAGCCCACGCATCTTAATGCAACTGTATAGGACATATGTAATTGCTTCAAACTCAGTTGGTGTGTGCTAATCCATAGAAAGCAGCGTGACAGCTTACTCACATAAGCTTCTGTTTTTAGAAGTAATTTACTCAGTCTAATGTTCTACCTACTGGTCTAGGTCGAAAGACGCATAGTTTTGCCGTGCCGAACACACCCTTCTCTCACCGTCAGCTGACACGAACCGTTAATTGAGCAATCAAGCATACTGGGAGGTCCAGCCTACGCTGTAATTCAAGCAACATAAAACACTTCTTGTGGCTGAGACTAATAGTGGCTTCGGTGTTAACGTGACCAATCAAATCAGCGGCTATTTTCAACCAAGTTCAGTCAAATCAGTAATAAGCTTGTGTAGGTCCTGAGAACCGAATTTTCAGCTTTTCTATAAATAGACTAATTGCTACCGTGTACGAACTAGATGTTATGGTGGACAGAATAACCTCGTCACCGAGTCAACGCTGCTGACAATGCGCAAAATCCTAATACCAGCCGATGATAATCAAGACTGGTTAAATGTTTTCGAATGGTACCTAGCTGAAATGCAGCATCCCCACGATCACCTGCTTCTTCTCTATATGGTCGAACCTGTTGGTTCTCAAGATGCATTACGGTTTCCTGCTTATCTGACAGGCAAATTACGAATACCAGTGGCATCTTTGAACAACTGCATCAGCTTGTGTGGCGAGACAATGCACCGGGCACGAAAGAACGACATCCAGACTCGTTCTTATCTGTACATAACCAGAAAACCAAAGTTGACCCTATTCACAGCGATCAAACAATTGAAGGCCGATGTGGTTTTGCTTTATGACCAAACTCTAATTCCACACAAAAGCCACTGGTCCTGTATCAAACAACAGTGGAAGTACAAATCAGTCATTTTAACCATTTTGCCGCCGAGGAAGAAAGTTCAGGTCACCGAAGTAAACGAACACATCAGATCAATTAGATGAGTCACTTATTAACCAAATTTCTCTGAATTATATCACTTCACTATCGAGACTCCGTCATGCATATAAAGAACCCATATTTATTGTTTTGTCTTCTTGCGGTGTTTGTGGTAGCAGCCGTAACGTTACAAGTAGTTAACAGGCATGTTTGTCGAAAATTTGAGGACTTAAACTGCGCAACAGTTTGTTGAATGGGAATGCAGTACTGGGGAGAAGTTTCAGATTGTCCAGTATTATTTGTCAAGACTGTATCTGAATGGCTTTAAGTGTGATGTTGACAATTCACTATCAATGAACAGACACATTCATCGTGCTCACATTCGAACTTACATGAAACCTTACATTAGATTATAATAGACAACGTTTTAAGTTGCACCTCTCTGATTTCAATGTCCATATGCTGCTACTTGAGTGAGGAGTAATATCTTCACCCGTAGGACGTTGAAGGAAAGTTGGCGCCGGGTAAATGAGGTCATAGAGAATGTAGGCTCGAAAACTTTGCGTATTAATGGTCTATAAATATTAGCTGTTGTGGCTTCATTCCAAATTAAGCCCAGTCCTTGTTTGAACAGACGGGGCACCGACGACCGAGTGTAGGTCTGAATGGAAGTCTAGGTAGTGGGATCTGAGAAGTTGATTGCTCTAGCTCAAGAAATCATCTCATTTGCTTGAGGCAAGCTGACTCGTGGGGTGTGGCGTTTCGCTTCTACTCTACACTCTATTTGCACAGAGGTTATGCATATCATAGGATGCGAAGTTCATATGAGCAAAATGAGTAACTGATAACCTTATCACGTACTTAGAAGGCAGTTTCTTCTTTAATTTCTGTAGCACAAACGGCCAGTTAGCCCAGGTATAACTGTTACGGATAGAAGAGTTCCTAGACAGCACAACATTCTGAAAGAATAGGGTCATCTTCGACATGTCCCAAATGCTGATGTTCGCGCAAAGCCAAAACTGCTCCTTAGGTTGATTCTATTTTTTGCTGTTATCATCGGAACAACAATCTATCTACCAGTTTCATGGAGGTTGTTGTATTGACGTACGTAACAAAACCTGAAATATTACTCAACGCGATGAGCTTATGTCACCTTGTTCTCATTTTAACGTAATCCTATTGGAATATGACTTGCGATCCACATCGGAGTTGCGCATTCTTACGCCTCGAGGTTATCGGGTCGACCCCGATAATTTTCGGTGGAGTTGTAATTTCGATGTGCAGTTGTACTCTGAATTTTAGTTCGATTGTGCTGCGTGGGGTCGGACAAGAGCGCACCACGGCGGATGCACTTAGTTTCAAGGTCAAGTAGGAAGAACGGACAGACCACTGTTCAAAGCTTTCACGCATTCTTGCCAGTAGCAAACCATCATTTTGTATCAGTAACGAAAATGTGCAACGTAAAATACAGAACACATAATCACCCCAGGTCGGCAATTGACTCACTGGAACATCGGAAACAGTTTTGTCGCGCGACATGGACCCATTCCGCGGAATGAAGCACCACAATAGTCAAGTCAGACCTAATACAGCTTGTGTCGCATGGTGGGCTACCTAATAAAAAACCGCAACAAAAATAGTCTGAACGGCACTAGGTAAACTATTAGAAGAACAGCAACCGCTTTATACAGAGGAAAAAACATTTACAATTGTTACTGGGCTACAAGCTTTCTTGCGTTTTTACGTTCCACCATCTTGTGTCGAGCAACTCAGTTGTTTAAATCTGACGAGCTTTCAAACAACTTGTTTTACTCTCCACTGACCATCATGTTTTGACCGCTTAGTATTGATCGACCATAATTCCGCCTGCAATAGTCGATGCGTGAATTCTGATTCGCTGAACCCTCTCTATTTGGGCAACCGCTCCAGTCGAAACTCATTACAGTTTATATATCAATTTACCCCGGTGGCGGATGAATAATTAATCAGATCTGTTAGTAGGCATTCTGTGCATATATACACACATATATACACATATATACACATATATACACACATATATACACATATATACATATATACACATATATACACATATACACATATACACACGCACATATATACACCGGAGATGGGAACCCACTCAAAAGTCTGTTCGCCCACAACTTTACTCTCTGAACCAAGGCAAGCCAACTTTGTCCAAATTCTCTTCAACAACTTCGAGTGTGCAATGAACACTGATACGTTGTTGTATGACATGGGCAGCACCTTGCCTAACTGACTCCACCGATTCATTTACAATACGAACGGTCAACTCTGTGGCCGGAATAAATGAAGAAATCAAGTCACGCATGATTGACTTACTCGACCTTCTCATAACAACTAACTGTAAGGCTTCTAAGGACTACAGTCCTCTTTTTCATATTGCCATACTTGACTTAATCATAAATCCTGATAATGTCTTGTGTTGGTTAGACGATTTTCAGTTAGTGATCAGGTTTTCATTATTGTTCAAATCTTCAGATCCTACAACCATACGGCGACACGGTAGTGAATGCCGAATGGTGTAATGCTATCCAGTTGGTTTCTAGCTTGTTATACTTTGGTTCGGACCACTTATAGTTTCTGACAATGTTTGGATGGATATGTGATCATTGGGTAATTTTTAACAACGATGCATTCCTCGTAGCAAGCTTCAACTTGAAGTCAGTGAAGGCACCTAGTTTTGCACAAGCCATTGCTTCTTAATATACTTGGAACTGTATGAATGAGCTCAAGTATCATTCATGAACGTGTGTCCAGTTTTGCCGTTTTCATAAAATTAAGTTGCATCCCTCAATTTATCACACTTACCTTAGCCAAATTCCAAAGAGTTAAGTATTTCCAGTAGAAGAAACACATTCGTTAAAGAAAGACTTGCTTTCACTGAAGAGCGTCTTCTGTTTGAGGTAATGTATTATGGAATACGTCGACAGTGGGCCAACTTCTAAAAAGTAACGTGTGCTCTCATGATGAAAATGGCACGCGTCCTCTCACACAAATTTTGTTATCCATGAATGCTGTATTGTGTTTTGTAGCGGGGATATACATATGTATACATGACTGACTATAGTGCAATAGTCCTTATTGGGGACAACTCTTCTTTGTTTATTTCCAACTTGATGTCCTATGTTTCGCATATAGCAGTAGAATTACGTTCACCTCCATAATTCACTTCCCTGTAGTTTGAGAATTTCAGCAATAAGATTGTCTGATTTGTCCAGTCGTTTACTGAGACAATAACTCGTTCAGCCCAGCTTACACACAGTCCCGCGAGACTTACTTTGGGGTATCCTGTGTTACACGTGGCGAATTGATCTCCGAACCAACGACGAACTATCGTGCAGAGAAAAGCTGAGGAATGACTCAACAATTAACTACAACTGTAATAGGGTAAACATTTAAAGACTCAGTGTTATGGTCTCAATGGCCATCTGAAAAGAAGCGAAGTGAATTACACCAGTAGTGGCTGTCTTCAATATGCCAACGACTGCTGCCATTCAAGTTAGTGACAGTAAAAGGAATGAGACAGATACAACATGAATTGCATGGCTATCCTAGTAATGTTACCACTACCACTGATCTGTCTATTGATCAGTTATGTGACGCAAACTGCAAACCTGACAGGCCTTTATTATGTTCCGGGAATAAGATTGGACATCACATAGTCGATGAGTACAAGCTATCTGCACCATTTTTGGTCAACATCTTAGTGTACTAATGCGGGGCTCAAGAGCACTGTTTTGTATGCGATTGCGCTAGTCCGTTTGGTGACAAATCTAGGTCAGCAAATGAATATGAGCGTGTGGTAGACAGACGTAGACAGTTAACTATCCCAAACGGCTACACACCTTGCCTACACCGTTTGGGATGAATCTTGGCAACATATCACATTATGCCCTCTGATTTAAGTGCCGATGACGACAGCTAAGTAGCTTGTGATAAACGTTTGCCATATAGTTACTATCAGTAGGTAGTATACCCCATAAGTAACACCAGTAAAGGTGAACGAGTGTACTCAGTCCACGAGTATATAATGTGTTCACATTGAACTGTAGATTAAAAAAAACTAAGAACACGTGAGTCAGTCTCCTAAATTATACTGAAGATGTAGGGCAATAGGGCAACCTACAGGCTTTTAGTCCAATACGCTGAGCACAATGATTTAATGCCAACAGAAGTCGCAAGTTACTTTAATTAACACCATATTAGCAGGAATATATAACATTTCAAAAGGACACAATGAGATCTTCGTCGTCTACATTTTAACTGGAAACAGTTGATGCACATTGGAGATCACGATTTGTTCTCTTTATCAACATCAAGTACATGCTAGCTTAGTGATGTGGCTGCCAGATTACCAGTCCCATAGTCGTGAGCTCGAGCGAGTTTGCTGCATGTATCCTCATTTAGCGCTCACATGTGATAAGTTGTCACATGATAGCAAACACCTTGTGGTGTTTATAATGAAAACGACCGTTTTCCCTTATAATGGACCATTTCTACACGTTTCTATAGGAAGCTACTACTAACTATTGTTAAACCTCTTCACCGGACGAACACACTTCGATTTCAAAACACGGACGCTAGGTTAATTTGGCCAAAGTGAATTGAAGTGGTTCAGCTTCGTCAAACTGCTTGTTTCAGTTTCAATTTTCTTAACGGTTACCCGTTAAATCAAGCAAAACTGCCACTGCTGATCGCCAACAGAGACCACGGAACCGGTTTCTTTCAAGAAGCGTCAACGAAGAAGTTTGTTACAAAAGTCTGGTTTCGTACGTTCGATTAAGCTTCGGTGAGATTACTGTTAAATTCCGTATCATAATCATATGTCGTTTCCGTGTGCACCAGAAGTTCCCATATACTTTTGTCTTCATTATGAAGAAAACATACTGTATAAAGCATCTATTTCCACAAAAGTAACCAACGAGGTGCAACCAGAATGTCATTGCGCAGGACATCGCACGTACTATTTCCGGCATTTTTCAAAGCCAACCGATAGAATGTTAAAGCTCTGGTTCCATACTTTGTATCCACCTGGGGCACATGATAGTGTGCTCCCGATTTTCTGTTTGACAAGTGGACATGGCTACTCTGCTGCAAGTATTGCAGTAAGTAGTAGCTGGTCTATGAGTAGAACAGTCCTGACCTAAACTCGTCCAGTCACACGGTACTATGTTAACACGGTCACCGCCCACACGCACATCAATGGATTGTTCCGGTGGTATTCCACATGATGCATGAAAATGTGTGTAGATTCAATGTATGTGCCACAAAATCCGGTAACTTGGCGGTGTGAACGGATATTTCTAATAATGGGGAAACTACTAGGAATCTGTGATATGGTATACATTGTTGAATGACTTTCTGTATGACGCGTTACACAACAATGCGGCCAATTTACTTGACATGTTTCGCGTGACTGTCTGAGACGTAATTGCACACGAGAGATTAATTAGTCAGCAAATGAATAATGGACTACCAGTAAAAAGTACCAGTTCACGTTCAAAAATTATGAGAGCATTATATACCACAAAACGGTTGTCAGCCTTCACAGTCTGTAGATGATGCAGTTTGTTAAACGAGGTTAGTTTAATGTACATCTTGATACCACTGTTAGCTCATATTGCAAAAGTGATTTAATATTATGACCGATTGTGGTAGCGCCCAAAAAACAAGATAGTGACATGAGTTATAACTACCTGTACTATGGTTTCTTAGACGATCGACTAGTTCTTCAGTCGGATGAATAATGTAATATAAGCGCCGATGAGTGTAGTTCACAAAAAGTAAGCTTAATTATAAGAATTTTGATTTCGGGACCAACACGTTAATCGACAATGCCATGGAACATAGATTGTAGAAGGAAGAAAAGGATGAAGACCAAACAAATTCAACGGTGCTACCGACGGTTACGCTGGGTAGTGTATAAAAACATTAAGACAGTTCAGCATATCCCTTTTGTGCGTGCATTTATACCTTAAAGGTGGACTGAAAATACACTGAAACTTGGTTCCTTTTCCTCTGGCCTTTCCAACACTACGTGTATATGCGAATTGCAAAAAGGTGTAGCTCTGTGACCACATTATGCCTGTTCTGCTGCTTGCG
Source organism: Paragonimus heterotremus (assembly GCA_013368495.1). NCBI lineage: Eukaryota > Metazoa > Platyhelminthes > Trematoda > Plagiorchiida > Troglotrematidae > Paragonimus > Paragonimus heterotremus. The sequence continues at coordinate 97,007 of LUCH01001357.1, forward strand.
TAGTTTAACCCGCTGCGTAAGCTTAACAATGAGACAGGCACAATCAAGTCGCGGAACATACCGACAATGTTAGGCAATCTAAACAAGAACACTGGACCTGATATTTGCAAGTCTTTATTGCGGTAGATGAGGACCATTATCAAACTGACCTGAACTTGGTGCCGGGTTGCACACGACTTTACCTGAGCTAGAAAGAGCGGCCTGAAAGCAAGATCACAGCCTGAGAAACGACGTACGCGATTTAATTTTTTTCGGACACAGGTTTGTAATCCCACAACACAGCACACAAACTTTGCAACAGAACTCGAGATACATACCTCGTAGACAAGCCTAACTCGATTAAAATAAACTCTGTCACCCAAAATCCCTTGAAGCGTGTTTAATTCCGAGATCCCGACGTCTTCACAGATCGACTGGCAAAATATGTATGACCTTTAGACATACTGTTCCTGTAGATGATTTGGGTCCAGCTGGTCTAAACACTTTTCATTTGGCTCTCTTCTGAATGGCTTGTATTTTAATGGGGGTAATTGAAAATTCAGCTTGAACATGAAATGCTACGTGCGAATTACGTGATTCACTGGGTCGGGGAAGGTTGAACGACTGACTTGACTGGCGACTGTCCATTAAAGTTCTAGTTTCGTATATGTGCTTTACTGAAGAACACCGACTATCGACACGATCGGAAGCCAAAACCTGCTGCAGCTTGTACAATGTTGGTCATGCGGACGGCTGACTAGCTTGTACGTCACACTGCACTTTTTCTAGCAACCCGACGTCTATGGCTTTGGCCACCCACGTCAAATGCGGACGATACTTTGTTCTGTTAATTTTCATAGGTTGTGCTTCTTTTAAGATGTTTCTGATCGTTCACCGTTTCAACCTGATTGAAAAGTAGACAAAGTTATAGATGTGAATGTGCACTGTGCTGGAGTAGCTAGAGAGTTAGTAAACGATGACTGATTGTCATTTGCGACGATTCTGTTATACAAGTCGTAGACGAAGTCTGTAGGCAGTCCACTTATGGAAACCTTTATGTCCGCGCAACTACGTTCATGAGTATCAAGGTGCGATTGATTACGTGGTGTAAATACACAACTTATCACAGCCCTGCTAGAGCTAGTATAATCTGTTACCAATGAAAAAGCAGATTACGTTATTTAAGGTCTTGCAAATTCCGTCATAAATGTACACAGACCTGCTATCAATGATTTTAGCTGATTAACTGACTTGAGACTTGACTGCACACTTCCGTGGTGTTATTCGCATATTTTCACCAGAACTCTACCGTTCGATACTTTGTGTCTTTGTCTACTACCATTTTGAGTTTCCATGATTGTTTGCACCTTAGGCAAACACTGTGTTCTACTGACCCATAACTAATGGTCGACTATGGCGTTATGAATCCAAACGAAGTTAGAGAATAATTCCAGAAAAGAAATACTTGACCTTCCTGGAGGTGCGAATCTTCTTGTTGTTCTAATATTTCGAAATAAAGTCTTATTGCTGAGGCGGCATTTTGTTAAGGATACAAGTTTATCCGGTCCAGGTAATTTTTAAATTGCAAAAAAGGTGTTACTCATTCACGGTCCTAAGAAAGTTTGTTGTCACAAGTGATGCATACGTAACTGTAGCACTGTTTTATTGCCTGGGCTTGTGAAATTTGTAGCAGGGTGAGTAGACGAAGTTCAACCTGGGAATAAGCATATAACTTAAGAGCAACTACTTAGCTTTTATCTGACCACATCATATAGTTAAGTTCCTTGCTACTCTACAATCCAAATTAGCACTTTGTGCCATTTACGAGCCTTCTGAGAGGCTTACTATGAGGGTGGTGATTCGTATTCACAGTGAAATTCATCCCCTTGATGTACTGGAGGGGTAATTGATTGGTAAACACGGATAATCTGGACATAATAGTAATGAGTAAATGGGATTTAATTAAACAAATATATGACTGTGAAGTTGACTAACAATATATTTACCACCATCGTTTACAAGTGTGTTATGTAGGTGTGTTATTTCGGACGATCCTAAGTTTATTTCTATGTGCAAACTAGACATCTCAACCGATCAGCTCTTTTGCGTTCTCACAGGCTCTCCAACCAGTCTCTCTTGAAAAGGAGCACTGTACTCGTTTATACGTAAACATCTGAACTCCTGTTTATGTTCACGTGACGCGAGGATATGCAGTAGTGATGAGCTCTTACAAAGGTAAGACTTGAATCTGATGCTTCTGTTCAAAACAGACTGATTGGATAGTCGACCTGACTGTGAAAACTGAAGTCAAAAATGAATGTTGTTCAGGTTGAAGCAGTCAAACCTCCGGTCACTCATTCTGTATCTGTTATGTATTGTTGTTGAATTGTGGTATTTGCGGCTAACAATTCACCTCGCCCAGTATTAGTTCATCTCTTACAATCTCATTTACTTCGTAATGTCTATAATAAAATGCGACCCTTTTCCACGCACTTTATTTTGCCTACATATATAAATTTTTACACTTGTCTAAGCTACTTTGGCCACCTATTTCTTCTTGTTGATCATGTCCAAGGGAGATTAACTATAGTAATTTGAAAAATTTCCTTTGATTGTAGAATCTGTATTCTTGTTTTCCCACAGAACCAAGTTTTCGACATTCTGTGAGTGCCTATCAAGCCTTTTTGTAGTATAGTCAGTCTAGGTTTTGAGAAGGTTACCGTTGCCGCTTTTATCGTTAAGTGGATATATGGATCCATTGACACAAGTGTGTAATTAATCTTCAGAACCAAATACTTTATGGTCATAAGTATTTATTCGTTTTTTGATACATTTTCCACTAGATATGATAGAACATTGTCTGACAGATGCACTGCTGTCTCGGTATTTCAATCTAAGCAGGGTAAAGACGGTAATCATTGGAACGACTTTTTACCAGTCTGTTTAACACTTGTCCCCTGTACAATTGACACCCGGAAACAAAACTCAACATCAAACTGGTGATGGCGGAATGGATAGCTAACCATGCTTCTGGTCAAGCCTGAAGAACAGATCACACATACAGAGAACGTTCCGAAGCCATATATGCTTTGCGTGCAGTTATTTCACGCTAGTTGATGTAAGTCATCAGAAGATCAGGAAGAAGATTTATAGGCCCAGGTTCATAGCATGTCGTTGGCATGATCAGAACATGAACCGTGACCTACGTCCCCATGGGGCAACCGCGTTGATCTTCGTTCCACTAACTTCATAACAAGCATAACCCAGGTATAATACTGAAACGCTCAGTCGCCTTAGCATATGAGTACCATATAGGTTGTCCAACCATCTCACACACCAACTGTTCCACTAATTCTAAACGATGATCCCAGTACCAGAGCTTTTCACTCTGGTTGGACTCAGACAATCCATTGAATTCGCTGAAAAATAATTAGTTACTGTAGGATTTAGCTAGCAAAAGTGAACATTCAGGTTTGATCTAAAGTTTTCCGTACAATAACATTCCGGCTGGTTTCGTTTGAGCTCCAGCAAGAGCAAAAATCGGGTCTAACACATCTTTCTGCAGGGGACTCAACGGGAGATCTTCCCGAGTGTAACGACTTAATTCGAAGGTGAATACTGTTCAGTTTGTGTAAATGAGGGGCGATGTTTACGTCCGAATGAACGTTACACGTTTGAAAGGAAAAATGATAATCCACAGACATTCCTAAACATCGTCACTATTTCAAGAATGGCTCAATCTATTTGATTCTACTATCCATGGACTGCAATAGTTGCCCACTGAAAACAGTTAGACAGGTTCACTCCACAAAACGTACAAGAGGAAGTTAGTACGCTTGCAGTTTGATCTGGAAACAAATGGTTGTGTGTATAGCCATTTGGAAAATAGGTCACGCCGATAAAAAACGGACCCTTATTGACAACTGCTATCTAAAGTATCTCACATGGAATTTCAACAAACCGATCTACAATTTTTAAGAAAACAACAGTTTTCCAAATGTTGTTGGTTGTTGCTGTTGTTGTTGGTTAGCTGATTAGCGTTTGAGATCAGTTGTTGTTCACATTTCCTAGACCGGAAAACCTATGATAATACATAGGATCACATAACAAATACTTTTAAATGATGATTTTCAAATACACTGCAACGTGACATATCGGAAGAGTGACTCACTTGTTTAAAGCGTTTGGTCTACAGTAACCCAAAAAGTGTCATTGGTTACGAACAGCGTCAGCGAAACGGGGTCCTCTTACTTAAAACCGACGTGATGGGGAACATAAACTAGTGTGTACTGGCTGACGATATCCTTGACACCAAGTGAATTAAAATAACTGGATAAAACTCTTACTGGTAGTTTCAGTAACTCGAGTCAGCGGGCATAAGTAGCAAATTAGTAGCAAAGTCTAACTGTTCGCTTCTAATCTGACATACTTGTGAGCATTCATCTCGGACATATCGGCAGAAATTCTGAAAAGAGAGAAAATGAAAGCATTTTTCCTTGTTGATGGGCAACCGGTTAGGTTGTTTTCGTGGTCGTTCCGTACACCTTTCATAAACAATTCGGACCTCCACATTCATAATCAACCGTCCGGCGTATCAAACTATGAAATATGATGTAATATGTGACTGCCGAAGGAGATTCACCAAGACGTCCATTAAGATCATGTTTGCACACGTCAAGCCAGCACGCCGCACGCAATAACAGCCGTTTGCATTCGTTGCTTGGGCTAGTAGACGGTCAGAATAATGTGTGGCCCGTGCCAAACTATTCGGGGAATGCTATCTACACTCTTGACGGTATCGATTTTTATGAGGCTGAACTGTAACTGCACCATTAAGTAAAACAAATGACTTTAGTCCGTCAGACTATGAAATGATGAGTGTTTCACTGTAAATAACAATTTATATAAAATCCTATTTACGGCTGCAAGGCAACGCAGTAGTCGGTTATTAGTTCTTTTCACGATTACTAGTTTGTGAATTACTCTTACAGTTTAGTGGAAAGTTAAATAAAACGAACACCTGTTACAGTGTACTGCGTCAAGAAAATGCAAGTTTTCTAAACATTACTACCATAATCCACATTTTTTATGCATGCAGGTTTTGCACATGTGTTTATATATCCACTTACCACTCTGGGTTTCGATCCAAGCTCAGCGACCTACTATCCAAATGCGCATACATTTGCCTTCGGCGGATTGCATACATTCTAAACAGCATTTTATTTGGCTGTTTGCTTAGTTTGTGTTGTTTGGGGGTGTTGGCGGGATTGATTGTTTGGAAAGAGCAGTAATACTCTTCCGAGGATGACATTTTGGTGGACATTGAGTTTTTACCTATTCGTTTTGTTCAGACATTGATTATTGCCGTTGGTCCCAGAGTAAGAATCAGTTACCTTTCTCTTTTCCAACTAATTTGGAAAAACACGGTTTGTTGTGTACCTAAGCGTGGGTATTTGACGCCATTTTACTGAGGTTGCGACCAGAGATTAAAGACGAACAACCCTAAGAGAGGACGTTTTACCGGTTCGTCTGTTGGTTCCAAAACAGTAGGCGCACTGGCGATAAAAGAACAGTTCCTCTTGTTCATTTTAAGGAGGTCGGAAAAATTAGGTACTAATTGGACGTAAATTACAATGCCAGTTGCGAAGTCGACTCACATCTTTGTTTAAATTTTCGCGCCATCATTCTTGTGTTATCGTTGTCAAGCTTGCATGGTGTATCAGTGAATCAAATGCATTCGCCCTTATACAGTACTGATTAATGCACTTGCTTTATAGCTCCTCCAACAGAACTGGCTGAGTCAGATTCACTGATGAATAGTTGGTGATCTGGCTTATTTGCAATTGACCAGCATCATAGTGTTCGCATTCATGTGGATTCTTCAGCCAGCATTTTCTAAGACAGCAACTGGATTTGAGTTAGGCTCCTGAGAGAGCTCGTCGATAGTGGATATTTTTACCACAACCATGACTTGATTTTCTGTTATACATTCTTGAGGCAACCATGTCGACAACTGCAACATTGTTATCGCATTGAGCATGACCAAATTATCGCACCTGGACACTCGATTTCAGTTTCTTCCTCCTTGGGGTTCACTAACTTTCGCGCATCTAAGTGCGAAGCTGCGAAAAGCTGATTATGGGGTTAAGTGTGGATAGAATTAGTTATGTGGTTTAGTTATGAACATCCTAGTAAGTGTATTTATCAACTGACAGCAGTAGAATAATTGTGACTTGGAACTCATTACCTCTCAAACAAACGATAGTGGAATAATATTCTTTAATACTTCAATCTGGTAATGGACCATGTTGCACCAATTTTCTAGAAATTTGCTTTCACATTAAATTTTGCGAACGATGAGCAGACGAGGCCTTAATTGTATGCTTTAACTTGAAACTCGTCTTTACATTGTGTTGGCTGACATCAATAGCGTATACTGGCGTATACTGCTGTTCGGCAGTGAGAAGTGGACATTGTATCAGCGGAACGTGCGATATCTGAGCCGCTTTCATTTGCAATGTCTAAGATGTATCTTGGGTATTTGGTGGTCGGACATGGTTCCGAACACTGAGGTACTGCGGCGAGCGGACATGAACGGGATGGAGGCCTTGCTGGTGTTGAATCAGCTTCGTCGGCTGGGTCACGTCCGTCGGATGGGCGATGACCGTATCCCGAAGTAGCTGCTGTATGAACAACTGAGATCAGGTAAGCGAAATCGTGGTGGTCAATAGCTGGGATACCAGAATGCAGTATAGGTAAGTCTTTCACGTTGTAAAATTGATTTTAGATGTTGGGAAGACTTAGTGTTGAACCGGACTGTTTGGAGAAATACAATTTGGGCGGGCGTCCGCGAGTTCAACGAGCAGCTATTGCGCGGCCGAGAACGAAACCGGGCGGTACGCAAGAGAACCATCGGTGCCATAGGTCGTGGTGACGACTACATGTCATTGCGATGTGTGCGGCTGCGAATGTGCTGGCCGTTTGGGAGTAGTTGGTCATCAACTTACTCATAGTGCACCGTCGGCGAAGAGACAACGAGTACGTTAGGTTCAGGTAGGTCTTATCAGCATATCCGTTCTGTTTTTCTTAATGATTACATCGACCAAGACCATGGTCGTTTGGCAACTAATTGGCTCAGCTTTTCAGAAACTCGGGTGCCTGTGATGTTCTACCTATTCTTTTCTTGGGCTTTGTTGGTGTGTTGAATGATGAATCGTCTGTCTGATCTTTTCGTAGTTCAACTTTGAGTTTCCTTTTTCAACATTATCCTCTCTGGAATGCACTAACATGCACTTGTATACTGAAATGCTTCTTGTATTACATTTCACACATCTTTCTTCCCGGTATAGATCTTGCCATTGCAGTCTCTCCGTGTGTTTATTTTCTGAGAGATAAGGATTTCCTTTTCCTGCTAGCCATTCAATTGGCTAACCAGCATTGGCCGACTGGACACAAAGGCCTCACTCACACACCTACTGGTCTTATTCCTTCGGGTTTACACCGGATACGTGATGTGTGAGTGGAACCGCAAGTGGTGCAGCGCAAGCCACTTGGGGTGATGGTTTAAAGGGCGGGCGTCCTTTGGCTTTGGTCACTGTGACAGGCTAATCCGTTTCGGATGCCGCCAACCATACTGGCGGAATGTTGTTGTTACGACAGAATTCAACAGTAGGATAGGTTTGGTTTGTATTACACTATGGAGATTTAGAAGGGTACATAGGAGAAAACATGACATATCATCTACTACCGCTTAATAAAGTAACATACAAGCCGGACGTTTTTACTCCGATTTTCCTTTACATCCGCGCAGCAACTACGGGGCAACTTGGAGACACCGATGGACAGCGTTTAATAGTTGAACAGTCCTGTTAAAGGAAACAACACAAACAAGTATGAGCCAAAGGCCCAGTAAGCCATACGTATGACTTACACAAACGAAGACGAAAACGGCGCCAACAAAACAACAACAGGTTGTGTCACACAACTCAAGTTCAATCCGTGTGTGCTTGCTGGTTTCGACTGCACTTTACAGTAACCCATTAAACTCAAAATGTTTCACGCAATTGCGGAAATTATTAGCTCTACCGGAGGTAGGTGTAAACCAAAGGGTTGCGGTCAGAAACGCAAACAATATTGTCAGGTAGGCATGCGGTTAATGTGGATGAATAAAGCAACTGTTAATCTCCGTTGCCCACGAAGTCAAGAGATGTTGTAGTGGGACGCAAACACGGTTGACGGTAGCCAAAGGTCGCGGTGTCAGTTTATACGTTTGGATGCTGAGTCTGAATACCTTAACTGTGCAGTGAAGCACGGTTCGTTCAAAAAAGGATCATTTCATTAATGACTGAGGCGTTTATTGTATAGGTCGCGTGAAAAAATGTGACCAGTTAAAAGTACTAATATGCAGCAGTGTATAACACCATCCAGGGGCAGAAACAATAATCCTAGGACCTCAGAACATCGATAAAAAGTGTTTTGACTTGGCCCATACTCTCCTGCACTCACCCTATCGATGCGATTTTGATTAAAGTGAGGGTCAGAGGTAAACAAGGCACAAGAGAAGGATAAAATTAGGTATTCCAAGGTCATCGTACTAACACACTGACAGAAACAAGACTGGCGAGTGTAAATGTTGAATATAACGGACAAATTTATGAGATGCGTAAGATGGCGTTCTTAAAAGTATACACTTTTAGAAGATCTCTTAGAAAATTTCTGTGTACATCATTTATCTGTTCAAGCTCACTCACATAACAAGATTAGGTTTGCCTTCACATAGTCACCTGAAAACACGCCGCTAATTGTAAGTATAAGTTGTGATTATAGGTTCAGTCGATTCCACACCTAGAGGTATACCGGAGTTTCTTATTCACTAACAGCTATGACTCATGGAACCACCAATGGATGTTTTGTGATCAGCCTTTATTCAATTTAATTAGACGTCGTTTTAGAGTGATAAAAAAGGTGGTACAAATTGTCGTGTACTGTGCTACCAAATCAAGAAAATAGGAAGAGAAGTCGGAGCAATGTTAAGCAATCTCAAGTTTTTGAAAAAGTAGCACCCTTTTTATACAGGAAAAACATTAACCAATGTAGCCGCTTAGCAGCAGTTTCCATTCATTGGCGCCAATCGATCACAATTCCGCTTGCATTAGTTTGTATGTGGGCTCCGATCGGCTAAACCTTCCTCATTTAGGGAACTGCTCCAATCCAATTTGATTACATCAAGTAAGATTGCATGCGACGCCCTTATAATCGTCTTATGTGGGCCACATTACTTTGATTGAGAACCGACCGACGAATGAATACGGCTATCGGGTGTAACGCAGATGCTGACCTCTAGCTTGATAACACTCTACAGCCTGAGATGGTCACAGCTGCTCAGAGTGGAAGCATGTGCAGTCAATCACAGAAGGCAATCCATGCGCTAAACGGCTGGTTGACGTTGTGTTGAGATCCCCAGGTTTATATTCGTTTGACTGCCCCAGTAACTTCTGTGAACTAGGTTCGGAAGACTGTGTTGAATCCCTGTCCTCTTCACACTTTGGCCAATAGTAAACTTCCAAATGAATGATAATCATAACACTGCTTGAAATATGATCGCACCAATGAAAAACCGAAGTTCGCTTCACAGACAGATTAGCCAAAAATGGTTAATTTAACTTCTCAGTGATGCAAACATTTCTGTCAACAATTCTTTACATATGGCATAAGCGAACTCTGCTGAATCTCATTATCCAGAAGGAGGATGTGAGTAATCTACATTACCGAAACCATTTTACACAAGTGTCAAGGTGCAACTGATCACGCATCAAAAATATGCTGCTTATCGACAGCTTAATAGAGCTAGCATCATGTGCCCCATGTAAGAAAAACATATCATTATTCAGATTTCTCAGAATCTTCAGTAGCGATACACATGTTTATATTTCAATGATATTAGTTCATGAGTGCCTCGAATGAATATTTTTATGGCTTTATTTTCATACTTACAACGGAAGTTTGTTTTCTGAGTGAGTGCCGTATATATATCTTCCGAATGTTAGTTTTTTCCCCACTGCAAGACTGGTAAGTCTAGAACCATTAGATAAATCCCCCATGGGCACTCGTTGTGCTCCTATGTTGTAAATTTGATGCTCGGTTTTCTTGATGTGCGAACAAATGAAGGTATGGGAAAAAATTCTTATAAACGATGAGTTTGAACATTCTATGGTCAAAAATCTTCCGGTCATTCCAGTGTTTAAATGTGTAGTCCTATTACTACTGTAGCACTTCAATAAAATGGCAGATTTATTTGTTTCGGTCAGTTTTTCATTAAAAACGTTTTACTCAGGAATGGCCTCGACAATATTTATAGTTGAAAATAACACACTCCTAAATGTAGTACATTTGACTGACTTGGGAGTGAGACGCTTTTGGAGGTTGAGTGTATATTGTTTTACCTTACTCTTGAGGGACTGTAATCATTGTGAGAATAACCACTGACGGTGCTTCAAACGTTGTAGTCTCATACTGAATTTCGAAATGAATGACTACCCTGCTGACTTCACATCGCCAAACAAAACGTCCATTTTTGACCCCCACACACATAGTCAAGGGAATAAGATGCCATGCCTTATTTTGATTGTATAAAACGGATCTTAATGGTGTTAAGGCTGGCACAAATGTTTAAACTTTCGACCGTTAAGAGTAAAATAAAAGATGATTGCTTGAAAATTATTCATCTGAGGAAGTAAAAGAAACCTGGGAAACCTGTAAGAATATCAATGTCAGTTTATGTCCTTTCTGGTTGCAATGGTGCAGTACAAAGTTTCACATACTGAACTGTGATACGATCGTAAATTTGTCTGCTTCACCAGCCCAAATGTTATGGATAGTGAACATAAAATGGAATTCATGCACAGCCCCTCCCCCCATATCCATCTTGTATTCTGAATTTATTTCGAATGTATTACACATCTTCGCAACTGTCTTTGTTGGATCCACAGTGTACAAAGTGGGACTCGCAGGATTCTTAGTCCACTGGGAGTTATGTGATACCGATAGATGTTTTTAGTTCCCTGGTTCATTGCACAGCAAGATTCGTAGACAAGACTCTGAACAAGCGACATGTATATGCTTTGGACTTATAATGCAGACATGCTATATGTGAAGTGTTAGAGAGTATGTCTTTCAGAACACACTGAACCATTCCGTTATTCATTCAGCGCAGTTCTGTGTATGTGTGTGGGTTTGTCTTTGGTTGTGTGTCCTCTACTATTCGTTTACCCTACTCCTTTTTTCACTCTGGGCTTGTGCAAACCGAAATGCCCTCAGGCGCCTCAACCGCATTGGATGTCATAGGGATCAGGCCAGAGCAGAGAGGCAGAAAGGCCAGAGGGAGATATGCTTTCGTGCTCGAACAATTAGTTGCAGTCAGTCATTCTTGCGCACTCGCTCATGTGAATAAGTGGAAGCGGAGACGTGATAAAGAAAAGGGCATTCGGACTTCGGTGATTACCGCATCTAGTCAAGTAGTCATAGGTTGACTTTTCAAGACGTGGTGTGACCAACATACATAAAGTGAGTACTTATGTTTATAACATCTTGATATGTTATTTTTAAAGTTTGATATAGTCCAGTTTTTATTTTGACACGATGCCATTTGTCATAAATACAGTAGTGCTGCTCATTCACTGTTTTGTGCAAAATTCAACCATACGGAAAACTTAGATTGTCAATGATAAATCACCCAATTCCACAGCGGTCCGCTTCCTGATTTGCATTCATTTCACTTCCTGTCGATACCTGACATACATTCTCAGTGTTATTAAAATCAATCTCATTAATGTTCATCAACCATCCGGTTGACGCCAGCACCACAGACTTTATTTTCTTGCAAGTAATCTTCCTGGTTACTTCACACTCCTTCAGACTGCTGAAGGTTGATATGTTAAATGTTCATGACCTGAGCAGTGTGTCATGTTGATTAGTTGAAAAAGAACAATGAATATCCCTGAATTGCTGGTCATAATACGACAGCTCAATTTGTTGTCCCCACACTTCCTACCATATAGTAGACAAGCATAATATCGATAACAGACACTTAGACAACTTTTATGTTGATAAGAAGCTTGAATTAACGCAAGAAAACGTGTTTTGCACACGGATAGGGGGGGTTGTCAAACCTTCAGCACCAACATTGTACGAGGAGGCAAATAAGCACTACACAAGTATTTTGGTATAAAGCTTCGTGTTGCCTACTCCTAACCCAACATTCTGTTCTGACCGTTGTTATGTCCATCCAATAAATTATGCCAAATGACACTCGAACTCGTAAGTTCTGTGTCAGGGGCTATGCCCTTAGCTCTTAGAACACTATACAAACTGGCTTTGTTGGAGTGATTGCTGATAAGTTGGTTTGGTTGAACACAGGTTTTCTGCCTGTACCTATTGCCGTAAGAAGAAATAGAAGGGACATGACCTTAGCCTTTCTTGACACACACTTTCAAGCTAACAGCTTGGCTTGGTTTGTTCCCGTTTTAACTGGTCACCAATCTTGACTCGAAATCACGTAGGATGCTGATACGACCTTTGTTTAGACTAAATTTTCTTGATGAATCGGGCTCGTCACAACAAAGCTTTGACGTCCAGACTCTCTTCTACCCAGCATTTTCAGCTTCTCGGTGAGGGTTCGAAACTGACTGAACATCACCGATATGTAAATGTTGTCCGACGTGATGAAAAATAGAACTTATTGGTGCATGTGATGTGAAGCTGTTTATGCTTCGACTACGTTTTATTTTATTTTACGTTACTTTCCTTTTCATTCTACATATCTCATGATATTCCCACTGTTTCACTTGAATGGCAGTGTCACATATACAAAGATGTACACCCGATGAAGACGACGTCTGTCCTGGTGTATCGGTTAAGAACGTGCGTCACCAGGTCCTAGGCCACTGACACTTTGAGCTCTTGTGCTTTGAGATGGTGCAGACGGGAAACCTTGTGCATGAATTGACCAAATCAATGAACGTCACCAAACCTTAGTTGTATATAATCAGTTTAATCACATTTGATTTGTTTTCATTGTGATAACTAAGCACCAGTTCCAAATGATGAGAGCTGTTTGCCAACCTGCTTTTGTAATAAGTGGCAGTAAATTAGGACTTTCCACTTGTTAAAGCCTATCATTAATTTATATTGCAAGTGAGTGGAGCCAAATGTTCGCTAAGTTGGTCGGAGCCAGTATTGCGTCAGTTGGTACACAGGTCGACAAAGCCTAATCGTATGCCAAGAGTTCACAGTTCAACTGCAGATCGGGATAAAATATTCACTCCGGTTGAACGCAAACACTGGGATCCTCTGATCTGCTTAATACTTCCTGTTTAAAACCCCTAGCTATAAAGTCTAGCCAAATGCGAATGTTGTGACCGAACGTGAGTGATCTTCAGCAGTGTGGTAAGTTGCTTGTACTTCGGCATCTCAGATCAGTAGCACGTGAATCTTAACACTATTACGTTAGGCTTCCACCTCCATAAACATAAGGACTTTGCACCTGTATCCAGAACCCTATTGGTTTCATTATTCTGCCTCACCCACTCCACTTGTAACATACCTATATATCTCCGGCCATCTTGTATTGTAGAGCAAAGTCAGTATGAAGTGTCGGCATCTATCAGATTTCTCCTTGGCTGTCTGTTGTCGTTACATTTATGAGGGGAACCTATAGATTCTATATAAATTTACGAGCCAACTTTATACTGCAGATAGGTTTGTGCAGCTGAAAACCGGCACAAAATTGCCAAATAATCTTTAAGAACATGAAAGTGACAAAAGTATATTTTAAAAATTCGTCATCATGTATCTCCATTCCTAATCGTTTTAAAGTCCATGCTGATCACGGTTGTAACGCATTCTCTATAATCGGTTTACTAGAAAGCGTGTGGTTTACTCTCAGCCATCAGCAGAATGTTGTGAACGAAATGTCATGATTGTGTAATGCGTTATGGTTGAGTGAGACTTGGTGGAAAGAAGAATAAAAGGCAGGTCAGTATGAGGATACTTTCAAAATAACATGATATAGGGAATTATACTTGTGGATGAGCTATGAACAGCAAAGGATCACAAGTGTAGTGTTTCAAGTGATTCGGTTAGTCAATAGGGAGAAGAAGAGGGCTATTTTCCTGGCGCAAAGGTACTGCAGTGGAATCGGCTAAATACTCATTTTTGAGTTCATCAGACTGAGATAGGTTGGTACGTATTCGAGTTTCGGTAACCAAGGTGTAGCTAGATGACCCATTAGCTGTTAGGCTGTCAATCCTGTGAGCATCGTTTGCGGGGTAAACAATTAAAACAAATGATACGTGACTTTCCAACTAGTGTAACTTCATGCTGTTAAGTTGACTGTACTCTTCGAAACCAATGGAATGCTAACAAATGGCGTAACAGGCTAGTACAGCGTTGCTAATGTTTTATTTCTAAAGAAAACAATCAATTGTAAAAACACTAGTGTAGTGAGAAGGAGCGATCTTACTATACTACTCACACCATTGTTATTCAATGGTGGAGCTAGAGCATAGATTCTAACATCGAAGTAGTCGCAGGAGAAATACAAGAAGAAATATCGGAGTGCAGCATCGCATGAAATGGTTCTTGGCACGTAAAGGAACTGAGCATTGTCGTCTTTGACAACCGTGAGGTTCTGAGCCCAGTACCGTACGAAGATGAGTGTTTTTGTTTGTTGTTTTGTTTAAACGCATAACTCATGTGTTGCTTTCCTGAACAAATAACCCTTGCGCCATCCCTGTTCTTGGCTCACAACACTAGTTCCTAATTCAATTCCACGGGTATACATCCTATCTAACTCATGTGTTCCGGCTAGGTTATGGATCGGTTGACACGAGCGCATCTCATCGAGTTTTAATCCAGAAACTTATCAAAAATGGCCCTTACAGTCATAAATAAACCCTGTCTAAAAAAACACTAGCACTATTCAAGTGTATAAATATTTGAACTTGTGGGGAGCTGTGGGATTTGAGCCAAAAATACCGGTGACACTAGACAAGGTGTTACATGTGCTCACTGTTACGATTATTTTCAGTAACGAGCGTGAAGGACATAGTTTAAGATGGACTATTTGTCGGTGTTTGCTAATCACGTGATTCTTTATATCCGACTTGCCCGCTCTTTAGCATTAATTAGACAACTCATTGCAGGTGCAATAAAAGGGCGATATCGTTAAGTCGTTTTGACTCGCATTATTATGCCATAGTGAGTTGA
This sequence comes from Paragonimus heterotremus, assembly GCA_013368495.1. Lineage (NCBI taxonomy): Eukaryota > Metazoa > Platyhelminthes > Trematoda > Plagiorchiida > Troglotrematidae > Paragonimus > Paragonimus heterotremus. Next base: position 112,250 of record LUCH01001357.1, read on the forward strand.
TCAGTGATTTGTGTCAGGAATTAATCTGTGACAATTACTACTAAGACTACATCATATGAACGATGGGCAGGTATTTTGATACAAATGACTTTTGACTAAACGTATAATACCAGCATGTTTTACTTATATATTTTACAGACGTATACAAAGCCGATGGATGGATGTACAAAAAGAAATCGGCGTTATTAGTAAATTCAAGTGGACATTTGATACAAATATCATCATTTTAAGCAACACTGCGAACTAACTGATGAAGCGAGATAATGCATCCACTTCTGCAACTTCTCTCAAGGCAGGCAATGCTACTCAGACGGATTCGGACAAATCGCGAGAACAACAGCTTGTGACATTCTTGCGAGCCCTTCCAGCAATTAACCCTTTCCTTGCCCCCTCATTAAATCAGATTCTACCCAAACTTTTTGATCCTATCCTACTGAATGGACCCTTATTTGCTCAGCGGTTAGTCACAACAGTTGAATCTCACACAGATGATTCAGAACCAGTTATCGACCCTCTGCATACATTGGCCAATAGTTTATCTCAGTTTTATGTGCTGCAAGCGAAAACTAATCAAGACGACGTTGTATCGGTCAATCAAACGAAGGAACAAAGTGAATCGTTATCAGAAAGCATTGCTTCATCGGTTTACGTTTGCCCTCATTCCTGTCAATCTCAAGTTGCATCAAATCCGTCGTTGTATTTGCGCGAACGACCTGACTGTAGCACAACCGCGGCCACAATTTCGAATAGTGACAATCGAATCGAGACATGTCAGCTAGACACAACACAGCACAAACCTATGGATCGAACGAGGACATTACATCCGGGTTCTGGTGTAACCAGTCCCTCACCGGGCAAAACAACATGCTTAATCTCGAAGAAGACATTCGAGAACCCATCGTTCACAACTGCTTCCACGTCTGAGTTTCGTTTACCGCGGGCGAGTGATTTTAGTGGTTTGAGCAATATCACGTACCAGAATCAAACCGGAATGGGTGTTAAGCACACTTCCAATTGGTCGTCCGGATTGGGGGTACCCAAACCTGCCACTCCCACTCGATTCACAGCTCCCGTTCACGTGGATGTTGGGGGAGTGCTGTATACTTCTTCTCTGGAGACTCTGACAAAGTGAGTGACCGAATTTGATCTGCCAATCTTCTACGCGTTAAGGATGTAATTGGTCAATTAATTACTAGTACGTAGTTTGGCGGATTTATGATTTTAGATGAGACTCAACTGTGGAAAGTCAGGGTTTCGGCTAGATTCGAACCAGCGACAGAAACACCAGTCGAAGCCCTGATTTTTCACAATTGGGTCTCATCTAAGGTTAACTGTTGGCCGATTTAACATTCATGGTCTGTGTGTACTAGAGCGCCGACACAGAAACAGCTTTAACGGAAAAAGCGTTGTGGCGTTCTAGAAGCCACGTCCGCTAGGGAATCATAGTAAGTTGGAAATATTTCATTGTTTACAATTTTTCATAAAAGTGACACGTACTTGTCGGAATGTTGAAGTTCCATTATCAAAAATTCCGCACCATTTTGTATTCCTTAACCAAGCCAAATTGTACGTTTTGTAAAATGTTTTATTAACGCACCGAGGTAAAAGTGCTTCAGGATGTTCGGATGAGTAGTCTTCCTCCTGTCAATTTATGTTCATTGCAGCTCTAGTTAACGTGGTTGGAATTGCAGATATTCAGAGACTTAGTGGTTTTTTTTGGATAATTGTTATCACGAACAACGACAGTATATGAACGCTCAATCACTTTCGCTTGTGAGTAATGGTCAGGTTGCGCGATCGCCTGGAGAGGAGAGACATTCAGTGTCTGCTAATTCTAATTGATGACTCCTCGACTAGGACTTCTCTCCAAGCTGAAATCACAGAAGGCACAGATAATTCGGTCGTGCCTAACGTGAGGTCAATGGCGCAGTGGTAAACACGGTTGCCTCATGAACAGCATGTCCGTGGTTCAAGTCCCGGCTGCAGTGGCGAGGATATGCACTTTTGAGGAGGTTTAACGAGAGTGAAACTCGAGTCTAGTGCTTCTGCTTTTCGAAAGGGGCTGACTGGATAGTCTATAGGAATGCGACAGCTGCGATCAACTGTGGGTGATGTTCAAATTGAAATAAATCAAATTCCCGACTACTCATCAGTAATCTAAAATATCGTTCTAATGAGATCGGAGATTTCGACCTGTCTAGGAAGTCTTAATCGCGGGGTTATCGATTGGAGTTAGCAGGACTGTTACTGTGTCTTCATTTCGAGATGATCGGGCAACCTGATTATTACTCACAAGCGAAAGTGGTTGAGTGTTCACATATGATAATTCCGTCGTGCCTAACGTGAGGTCAGTGGCGCAGTGGTAACCACGGTTGCCTCATGAAAGCGTGGTCGGAGTTCTAGTCGCGGCATTGGTGATGATATGCACTACTGACGAGCTCTAATGAGAGCGAAACTCGAGTCTACTGCTTCTGCTGTTCGAAAGGGGCCGATTGGAAAGTTTATAGGAATGCGACAGCTGCGATCAGTTGTGGGTGATGTTCAATCTATATGAACGACAATACAGCCTTGTTTGAGGCAGATACTCAGATAGCATGTAACCAAGAGAAACAATAAAAAGCCTTATGGTAAATGTAAAAGAAGGACGGGGAGATTTATTACACGTAACCTCCGTTTATATACTCAAGCAATCTGCATTACGGTGCTTATACCTTTCAAACAACCAAGTCACAAGTATGAGTAAGATGGGATCTTCAACACAACTTCCTTCAGTCAAACAACAACCTTCAGGACTATGAAATCACAGGATCGTCATCTCTTCTAACTTCTTCAGGCATGATACGGTTTGATGGCAAGGCCTACAGGCAAGAGATGAAAATTACTTACAAATTCCATTTTAATAGTGACCGTCTCAAGTTTTCACAATGAGTAACAGAATGACCACTATACTTACACTGATGGACCGGGAGCTTGGTAAACAATGCACTCCGCAAGTCATTGAATAACATCTTTATTATGTCGTCTAAGCATCTAACTCTATGCGTCTCAAAGTTCAAGTGCATAACCTTATCTGATGTACACTACCAAAAAAGAATTGCAACAATTATTCGCTAAATATTTAGGTGAAAGTGGACTGCACCAACAGTACCCCCCCACCCACCCACCATGGATCCATAGAATAAACAGTTGCATGAAATGCGGGTGCACTGATACGCAATCAACCCAGGGGAGTCTAAAGTGGAATAGTTTGCAGTATTCATTACTAAATGATTTTGGTTAGTCAGTTGTAAAAATGTTTGTTTTCATATTGAGTGCACTGGCATGACCTGCAGATTGAAATTAAGGGAAACGAAGTAAATTATTGGACGACTAAATAACCAGAATGTCATTTCTGGAACATAAATGATAGTATGCTGCTAAACTGAAGATATATCATTAACTATGGTATGAGAATAGCTGTCCATTATTATGTTGGAACTACAACAACCAACGCTATAGCAAAGGCTACTGGATACTCCCGTGTTTGACATATAACTGTTACCCATGCACGATTTTCGAATAAGTAAATAAAACCGACTCATTTTATCCCATGATTATGGGCTAACAATCAAAATCTATTCCGAACCGGAATGATCTTGTCTAGCCAGCCGGCATTGTTTGGTTACACTTATCTCTTGCGAGTGTTCATACTGATAAAAACAGTTAGGTAACACGTTTATAACTCTCACTAAAGTCAGTCTGTTATGCGGTCGTCAATAGTATCTACCTCATGATTATTTTATTCAGGAATATTTTGCCAAATTTGTGCGCACCTTATCAAATAATCAGCACCTTTTGGCTTCAGTTATACTCCGCCCCAGTGTATCCCAGGCCAATTCCTCCGCTGCGTTACGCTGAGAGGGTGATGGTGATGGTATGGGCTGTACGCCAAACCCCGGTGGGGACTTGGTAGCCTAGGGGCATAGGCCTAATCAAATGTCTGGCCTTGGGCAATCAGACATACACGCACACACACATGGAGAAGTTAGAAGCATTTCTGCATCTACAGCCTTGTGCTTCTGTTTCGCGTAAGCATGATACAGGAGGACCAGAACGACGCATGCACGCAAACATACACACACACACACACACACACACACACAAGTGCAAATACAGTGTCAAGGTAAAACAACATCCGGTACGAGCATTTCAGCATCGCTGGATGAGCGCACGTTAACGCGCACGCACACACAACAGCGGCGATTTTGATCAGACTGGCTAATTGCCCAACTTTTCGTATGCCTTCAGGCTGCCAACAGTTAGGGTGGTAGCGGGGCAGCTGGCTTTAGGTTATGCCCGGGGCCCTTGCAGTCCGGAGACGACCACCCATATATCAGTATGTCCGAGGTATAAGGGACATAAATGAACGTGGCAAGTCACGTTTGGGATAGGCAGATGCACCACGTTTGTCCCAGGCTGTAAGCAAACCAGTTAAGTGGTTTGGTAGATAGTGCCTAAGTTAATCAATGCGACTTAGGTGAGTTTACGAATATGCACACGTGTAATCATCCTAGGCGAATACCCAGTGAAACAAGGCGACAGTCATTTGAGAATGGAAGTGCTCACAACTTGCATGCATTGCCATTGGTTAAACCACCTTGGTTCTCTCTTTGTGAACATATGCAGTCGTCTTGTTCAACAGTACTGAGTTTAAGGCACACACCAAAATCTGAGGACATGAACAAAAAAACTAAAAAAATATCTCTCGCTAAAATTCTGGATCCAATTTTACTCATGTTACTGGTGTTCTTCGGAAAAGTAGTACTCAACCATGTACTCGAATTACATAACATGTACCCAAATCCACATTGTAATCATAAAATATGAATCGAATGCCACTTAACGGATCATACCTATCACATTTGTAGCCAGCCCCTTTCGGAAACGAGCACTGTACTCGAGGTTCATTCTTGTTAGAGTGGCCCAGAGTTGAACTGAAGCCAAGTTTTCGTCGGACAACCGTGTTGACGATTGTGCTTTTCAGCTCATACTGGACACGATTGGATTATCATACACAGACGGTCAGTCAAGTTCGTTTGTGAACAGAACTCAAGAGCACACTTGCGGATATTGACTCTTTTTGAAACTGGCTGACTCGGGAGTCTATGGGACTGCGACAACTGCGATCGCTTAGGAGTGGTGCTCAATTCTTATTAACCGAAAATCTTCTACCACTTACCAGAAATAGAAAAGAATGAATCAAGTAGCTTTGCCCTCGGAGCAGTTAGGTTAACACACATGTGTTTAGGTTTGGAAGGAACGCCGCTCTCAAGGTAACGGATCGAATACGCATCTAGCCTTCAACATGTGAGTTGGAAGTCAATTCGTTGTGGATCGCTGTCAAGGAACATATGTTAACAAAAGGTTTTGATGGCAAAAAGTCATTTTTCAGAAACATTGCATCCTATGACGGTTGCCGGAAAGTGATAATAACCGCAGTCTCACTAATTTCGCACTTATCCCAAATGACAACAGAACAGGCGCGACTGATGTTGGAAATCATACCTTCTAGTCAACTAATATTGGAATGGCGAGCGTCCGTTCAGTGTAGATTCTACGGGAACCTCCCGAGTTGCGGTATACCTCACAGAAGGTCATTGAAATGCTTACTGTTTGATAGGATAACATCAGTCTGGAATGAAATCGTCAACACAGCAAAAACTCACAGGAAGGCTGTAATGATACATTAGGGTTGACATATTTGTAGTTTCGCTGAGTTTTATTCTGCCTTGTTTTGTTTGACGATCTCTGCAGCATACTTGGGATACTTCATTTCATTTGACATGTTGTACTGTGTCGATTGGTTGCTTCAGTACACCTAAAAGTTATTTGAGCGTGTCAAAACTCAGGGTTCTCTAAGGCTGAACGAAGTTCCTTCGCTGAAAGCCGTGGCCTCCGTTGTGATGCTTCACTGCTGTGAACAGTCGTCAGTACGGCCCATCGGACATAATAATAAGACAGCTGATGCTCATTTCTTATGACGCTGAATCTAAAACCGATACTCCAATGTTGGTCCCTCAAAATATCTGCTATATTCTGAAAATTATCACCGCAGCTGATTGAATAACCATGGACAACTGACAGTGGTAGAATTGTCTTGTATGTATGTGTTGTTAGTTTCAAAAGCTTCTGCCCTATTGGTTGAAGTTTCTCATATTCGCGTAAAACGTCTCTTTCTATGCCATCCAGTGCTCTGTTCTGGTAATCCGTGCAAATATTTATTCAATTTCATTACGTTTGAGTACGAAGATAATGCACACAACCTAGCGCGAAACTCCAATCGTCTTGATTTCGTCTCGCAAAAGGAGCTTTAGTTCTCCTCCACTATGATCATATCCTGCATGAAAGTAGGTGGATCTTCGCCAAATGCGGTCGAGTTCCCAGTGACTATTGCTATTCCCCCACCAAACCCTTATTTCTGGAGCGATTATAAAAGTGACTTACATTGCACCAGATGGCAAAGGAAAGGGATTTCACAACAATGACTGACAAGCAAACTAAGTGCACTTTTTAGTAGAGGTTTAGGATTTCTGGACATCACTTTCGCCTATCGCGATATCAGTTCACGATGTCCCAACGTGGTCAGCTGTGTTTTTAATGTCGAACAGTATCTCAGGGCTAATGTTCTAATGGGTAGGCTGAAAAAATGATCGATTGGCTGTTATGGAGTGCGATGACGTGGTCCCGCCAAGCATAGACAGCAAACAAAGTTAGCTCTCCTGGACTCGGTTACTCGGGACATCTTAAATTGACAGGGAGATATGCGAAAGTGATACAGAGACGTCTTAAACTGATTGGGAAAATTCATTTCACAAGACTTGGAAATCCATGGGGTCCACTTCGTCACCTATGTATGACTGCATCCTAAATAAAGTCTGTTCTTGTAATTTGAGTTTTATCTACTCACATTTTTGCAAATGCTCTTATATGCTGCTTAGTATGACTGCAACTCCGTGCTCAGTATGGATTCCATGAACTTTTTTTAATTTAAACTACGCGTTCATACTTATCTACGTCCATTGAAAGGACTTGTGCAACAAACGTCCTCACGACTCAAGAGGGGTAAACCATCTTGCCAAAAATGAGGTGTCTTTGTCCCCCCCCATTATCATATAATCAGTATCTCCGTAGAAATCCCTCCGTCTTGATTTTTGATTTGCTCTCTACTCTTCGGTGGACATCTAAAACTCCGAACCTAAAAAACAATGGGACAGACTGTATTTGTCAATGAGAGGCGTACGTCTGATCGCAATCGTTAAGCGGAAGCTATGCACATTACGACAAGCCTTGCCTTGAAAGTTAAATGTTCAGTTGATGAACATTGCTATCCCGGAAAGTTAATTAGAACATCCATGTTTGGTGTGTACATTTAACTCGTGCTTTAACTTTCAAGGCAAGGCTTATCGTCAGATTGATGAAGTCATGATGGGAAATCCACTTGGCCCAGTTTTAGCAGATATCTTTATGGCCAAACTGGAAAGGTAAATGGCAAACAAATTGGACAGTTTGGCTCTCTATAAAAGGTATGTGTATTAAACATTTGTAGTCACAAATGATCAGATGCAGGCAACAGATTTGTTAGACCAAATGAACTGTTTACAACCAAACATCTGTTACACTTTAGAAAGTGAGACTAATGACCGACTACCGTTTCTGGCTATCAACATAATTAGGAGAATAGATGGATCTATTCAACGTGCTATATATCGAAAGAACACGTGGACCGGTCAGTACCTGCATTTTGACAGTTATGTTCCAGTAGCGCATACACGAGGATTAGTACGAACGCTATTTGAAAAGGTTAGATGGTTTTGTACTAGTGACACCCTGGATGATGAACACTATCAAACAGAACGGTTATCCGGGGGAGTTATGGGAAAATTCAACACCAATAATGTACAAAATAATTTCCAATCCACAATTCCCAAAAAGACATTAGTTTTACAAATGCCGTTCAAGGGGGATAATGTGTGTCGAGTAGTTGAACAACACTTAAGGTCAGTTGTTGTTCGCACTTTCTTTGCCGCGAAGCCAATGATCGTGTACAGGACGGTCCGAATTCCCACGTCCCCGGCTAGACAACCGACGCCTCACTTCGCCAAATCAAACGTAATCTATGAATACAACTGTGGATGCGGAGCATCCTAGGTTGGCAGAACTGAGCGCCAGCTTGGAACCAGGGTTGCCGAATACCTACCGTAATGGGTTCAACAAACAGTCACACAATCAAGCAACTCGACAGCAAACACCCAGAAGGAGCTAGCGTCATCGATTACCAAGCATCACTTGATGACGCAACATGTGACTGACCCAGAAAGTTGTTCCGCTCATGACTCGAAACAAACGTTTGTTACGGTATGCCAAGGCCCACTGCTAGCAGACACCGTCACTTCATTTTTTGCGTACAATTGGCCCGATGATGAATAACCGAAAACAGACTGTTCGCCAAAACGCTTTTTCACTTCTAATGAACTCATGGGGCTATTCGAATCGTACAAAAAGGACTGTTTGTGACGTTGTTGCTGCCGTGGTAGCAACCGAACTGGTTTTGGCCTTTGACCTCTTGTGATTGTTTTGTGGTTTGGAATTTTGTGCATTTTAACTCGTCTGCAGTAAACACCGGTAGAGATGCTGTGAAATCTGCTCCAGCGTAAATCGTGTAATGTCAGTCTGTTGCATTCAAAGTTTTTAACGTAAGATAGTTGTTTCAAATCTCCACTTTGCATTTCACTGGAAAGATATCCAAATGATTTCTTTCTGTGAAAAGACAACACACTCCCCTTTGCAATACACGACTGCAACAGAAAGCTTCAGGATTGACGATGACGTTTGAGCTAAACGTCTTAATGCTTGCAACAGTCGTGGTGAAATGCGATCAACGGGAAACAACTATATCCCGTTACTTACAAATAGTAAGTAGTAAAGCTTTTATTCGCAAAATAACTGGCAGTAAACGTCCATGAAGTGGATACCGTTGAACGGTGGACATTTTCCCCATTCCCCGATGGTGTATACTACGAGTAGGGCATACTATGTTTGTTTCAGTGAGACACATGTCCTGCAATTATATAGTAGACATGTTGTATTTTCCTGACTATCAGTCGTTTGTTTGCGTGAAAATTTGCGATTATATGAGTAATACACCTTTGGCAACTGATGGTACACTACTAGGAGCATGACACTTACCAAGAGGAAATCAAGCATTTTGCTAAACTCCACGCCAGGTTGAATGTCATTATTTGTCACCTTTTTAATTAACGAACCACTGACCTGCCACTTCAGTAGGTGTCAAGGTCGTGTTGACTCATTCATTTTCAGAGTTTGTAACATACGATTTAGTCACCTTTTTTTCTTAGTATTCGGACATCAGTTGCGTGTCTAGGGTGGCTTTTGAAAACGGTGAGATAGTTCCAGTAGACCTTTCGAAAGACTGAAAATCAAGTGTGATCATACTTAAAATTATTTCATACGTTTAGAAGTAAACGGTGCCAGTTAACTGGCCCGAGGTTGAGTTTATACTGCCGACTCATATGACGCATCCCTTCAGTTATTCCTTCAGATATTGGAGATATTAAACTATTATGCTGTTTTATGTTAGCGATTAATCATTTAAGGAAAACAATCTGCAGATGAACTCCAGTAACCTTGAACAGATTCTCACTGCTAACCACCTGACTTCATAACCCTTCCATATAACTGTCTATTCAAAGATTAACCATTGAAGGTACACATTGATTAATTTAATTTCTTCTCAATATTGTCCTGTGTGTGTAAAATGAATCTTCTTTAAAAAGTCAGGTTCACGTTGCCAGGTTCACTTAGCACCTCTATTAAGTCAAAAATGTAGTAACATTTAAGTCAGATAAGGGCTGTGGATGCGTCAGTTTAGAAAAAAACTTGTGTGGAAGTAATTATAAATGTTGGACAATGTCATTGAAATGGAAGACCTCAAAGTGTGACATTTCTAACTCTTCTCGCGATTACATATAACCGCTAAAATGATGTACATAGTTTTCGAACAATGTAGCTCGTTAACACTAACTTTACGGCCTTCCGAAGGAGATCAAGATTGGAATGCTGCTTGAGACTGTTCTGGTTACAGTAAACTCTTTTAAACATAAATTTTCAAGCCGATCGATTACCATTTTAACTTCATTTAAACAGGAGTGTCAGGCGTGTTATTGTTGACTCTTCCAAGCTGGTCAATAACTTAGACACCATCACTCTTGTTGGTTGGTTGGTGTGCTCGATAGAAGTTCAGTTACTGTCCACGAAGGAGATTATATTTATGGTCAATTTGAAAGCAATCACATCACTTTGGCTCTCCCGATTGCTATTGTGAGGGAAACTTTACTGTCGTATACTGCGAGTATCAGCTCTCGTTTTCTCGATCTAACCTACAACACGATAGAAAAGGTGATTGTGGGAAGTCCACTAAGACCCATCTTAGCAAAATTTTCCTCTCAATGATTGAACAAGGGTTAGCCATTGACAGCGGTTTTGCCATACTACAGACGTTACGTTGGTGACACGAATATCCGATCGTTCTCAACGGACAACATATAAACTGGCGTGATGCTTAAATATTCGCCAGTCCAGCCTGATGGAAAATGGATGTGTTCTAATCACGATGATACAACATAAACTTACACATTATTCACAAGAGCAAGACAAAACTGTACACAGGACAGGCAGATAGAGGAATTAGACCTGTTGACCTCTGTGCTACAGTCTGATGGTCATCACAACGGTTTCATAAAACGAAATAGCAGACCGAAAACACTATGTGATTAGGAGATCATTCTTAGAAAGACGAAAGTCTACACAGCACAGTCTTTTAAGGATAAGTATGATATGCATCAAACTACAGAAAACCTAATAAATTTGAATAAACGAGTAGTCAGCGCAGCCGAGCTCCGTGCACTCACACAAACTCAGAAACAATCTATGTCTTCAATCAATGGAGATCAGGCTGTTGGTGTCACCATACACCGTGTCTATCAATTTACATGTACTTGTGGAGAAAGTCACATAGGCAGAACGGAGAGATGGTTAGTATTCGGAGTGAAGGAACATTTATTTAAGCGGATGCAAGGGTCACTGTTAGCGGAGAAAGCCGATATCTTTAAGACAAGCAAATGACCGGTGTCCGTAATCTCTAGACAAGTCCTGACCACTGGTAACTTTACTAGTCAAGTTTGTGCGTTCAGAATCCTGTTGAAATTCATGCGGTTTGTTGAGTTGGTCTTAATAACTGGACTACAGCCGAGCTTGCATGTTCATAAACAACTGTTCGTGAACATGTCCAACTGACTATCCTTCCCACACGCTAACTGTTTGATTTAAGATCCGATTCATCTTATTGTAAGTGTAGTACTGATGACGCCGTACAAAGTGCTTGCATCTACCATTCTTCGTGTTTCAATTATCTTGTTTCAGCCACTTCTGTGGTTTAGATGACAAGTGAACCAAGTTCGAGGTTCCATCTGTTAAGAAAGAAATATGCAGTAGCTCTCCTACAGTAACCGGCTACGCAGTGATCTGGCCACAGACTCATGCAGAGAAACTTTTTCTACGCTTTAAGAAGCAGTCCTGTCAACTACACGAGAGGAAAGAGGGCATGAGCTTCCTTGAAGATATCACGAGTAGTACGTCACACCTTGGGATATGTATCGGATAGGTAGAGGTATAATTCTGACTCATCCCCAGCTGTAGGCGAAAACCGGGGAATAATTAAGCAAAACGGCTTCATGGCGGTCCTGGTCGTCCAAACAGACGTTTCTGTTGAAGGATAGACAATGAGCAGTATGAATCATCTTAGAGTGAAGCCATACTCGCAAGAAGTACGCTGAGTAATTCTACTATTTTAGAGGCAAAAATAGTGAAGTCGGCAGCGTGTTTCCAAGACAAATTCGGAAGATAAACACTTCAAGCATGATGTCACATTGTTTAAGCCATTTGAGACCATAAAGAAGATTGAAATTCTGTTCATGTTCTTCAAACTGTTCTTGACCTCGTGCATTGTCTAACAGACTCTAGTGAATGACTGAGATGTGACAACCTACCTCTCCAGCTGGTTATTGTAGGTGAAACTGTGAGTTAGCTGCAATGCAACAGAGTTTAAACAGTCTTGGTTTGGAAATCCGTAGAATATCTTCAAACATTCAGGTGGAAGTACTTATGTGAACAGAGGGGTGAACACAGATCGGAACTGTGTTGCAAGGTCTTGCCAGTGTGTTTATCACTCATACAGATTATTAATTTGAAATCACTAGGCACACGATGTGCTGTCCTTAGTTACAATGCCACATACTTATCACCGATCTTCCGTCTCTTTATGTTGTGGTTTTAAATGAAGTAATTTTCCTGTGACCCCGTTCTTACCGAGTATGCCACTAATTTTGACTATTCTTAACAGGTCAGAATTGACAATCGTGAAAAGTATACGGAGCAATCGAAACGAAGTGATTTCATAGAGTAATGTGTAAGAAAGTGTGTTGATACTGGAATGGTCCACGGTCTACTACAGACTAACTATAGTCCATCACCATGACTAGATCATAAATAACCAGTTTTGTAATTTGGCTGTTCAGTTCTTGTTCTGCTTTTCATATGGGATTTGAAAACAGATAGGAACTATCAGCTACCTGTTGAAAAACATGCAAAATAAATTTTCTTCATTTTGAAAGGCGGTGAAAAGCGTATCACATAATAACCTTGGTGAATGATGACTCAGAGTATACATGTTCAAGACGATATCGTTCCCAGAGGCTAGATTCCCATTTACAGGATACTTCCTCTGTATTCAGCATGCTCTCTAGAGCCAGTAGAACAGTGTAGATGCCAAAAGTACTGGGAGAACTTGTACATATAACCAATCTGCAAAAGAAATTAGATGATCTAGAAATTATACTTACCAGTAATGTGTGGATACTCTCCGAAAAATATCATCATCAGGACACAACCACTTTCGTGGTCTTTGTCGTATATTAAATGCTGTTAGATGTTATCGTACTTTCTAATTCCCGTGAGATCTTCAGATGTACTGAATGTCTACAACTTTTCTTCAGATGTTTGTAAAGTCTGCACTGTTCTTTGATGTCTGTGGAGTCTGGGCAGTTAAGTCACGAATTTCAACTGTCAGTACACTTTCTCTAGCTAACGGAGTTAGAGTTATTTCGAACTAAATATAACAAATTAATCGCGAAATTTTCCCATGGATGACAAGAATCAAAATGTTGTTTTTTAGTGTTCCAACAATGTGTAAGTTTTGTTGTTACTGCATACTGGCACCTCCCTTTCGGTGAACGTTATGCGTGCTCCAACATAAGTATTCCTTAATCGTTAGCTGTGTCACTTTGACAGAATCGTTCAAAATAGTCTGATGTTTGTCAAGTTATGCATTCCAAAACTCAACATGTTGTGTGCACCAGTTCACATGAACTAAGTTATTGACCTTTCTGTTTAATGATTTGTCGTGGCCTTTTGAATACAAATATGTTTGTAAACTTTCGCGCTCAGCTTTATCAATCTTCAACTCTGTTGTAGATACCCAAACTCTCGCTTAGGTCGTATGTTCAGCGGGGTGATTCCAATCGTTCTGGACACAATGAAACAACATTATTTCATTGACCGTGACGGTGCGCTTTTTCGCCATGTGCTCAACTTTTTACGTACTGGCCAACTACATTTGGATGCCCAGTATGAGGAACTTGACCAGCTTATACAAGAAGCGCAACATTACGAACTGAATGAAATGCTTGTTGCCTTGAAAGAACTCTGCGAGAAGCGAACCCATCTCCACTCTACTTTAAACCAAAAACGACGGTACTGGGGCGCCCCACCGAGTCTTCAGGTCAACTCGAGAAAACGACTAAGGAGAAGCACTGCCTCGGAAGAAACAAACACTGAAACTCATACCTACGGCTCAAATCATCCGTTCACCAATTCATCTACACCCGAAGTTAACTTCGGACCAAACGGGTCATTTCCCTCAAACTTTGTAGCCACTACTTATTCACAATCAGACTGGGCGTGTGCACACTGTATATGGTTGGAGCTAGATGAAGTGGCTCCTCATTCCGGCATGCTCCAATGTGCAACTTGTGACCAGATCAGTCCAAAAATTGATAGGATCTATAGCTTTTTAGATAGATATAACCCCCAAACTGGTGTGAATGTGACCAAGAACGCTTCCAGCGTTGAACCAGGCAACTGCCGGACTTGGAAAGAAATGTCCAGAACCGACCAGCTCCGACTATGGCAACTGATTTTGTCCGAGGGTTATGAGATAGTGGCAACACACACAATGGGCAAGGTTGACAAAAGACGATTGGCTTATCTACTTTATCATGGTCAAATGTAAGCAGAGTTTGAGAGTGTATCTGATGGTACCAACACAACAAATGTATCATATTCTGTTGGATCATACCAGATTTATTAGTGATATATACTCTCGAATAAGCAGACAATAAACATGAAGTTCAGTTATAAAAACCCTGTTGTTTGCCCATTTGATTTTTATCACTTTCAAACAATTTTGTTGATAATAAAAACTTTCGTTACGGTTTTGTTATTCATTTGATTTAATTCCTTTTCGTTCGACAAGTGTTATAAGTAGGAACATTAAAATCCTTGGGAAGCACAAGCAAAAGGATCATTTTTGGACATTCGGGAAATGAAATGACGTGAACCTTCGAACTTACTTAAGTTCAACTGAAACGATACAAATTCTGTTTTTCTAGATTATACCGATAAGTCTGTGAGACCAGTGTGCATAATTGCGTCAGAAATCCAACGTCAAACAGAATAGTGTACGAAAAAAATGTATATACACTATTCTGTTTGATGTTGGATTTCTGACGCAATTATGCACACTGGTCTCACAGACGTTATACAATTAACTTGAAAAGGAAACTGTTGAATTGCTCAATCACTCTGCGGTGATTGTCACTAAACCTACTTATCGTTACTGTTGTTTTATTACATTGTTGACAATAAGCCGTACACTCTCTCTCTCTTCTGACCATATCATTTAATGGGTGGACCCAGGGCTCCTGATGAATAATTTTCTTTGACTGAATTCACATGAGCAAAGAGCTTGTAGTGAGATCACCTTCGACGTTCCCAAAATTCCAAACCCCCTGTGACGTGAGAGTTGCCTTACCAGTAACACCGCGCCAGTTCACATTACTTTGCAAATGTAAATTTACTACAAACCACTAGCATCAAAGTTAGTGTGTTGGTGTAGGTGTCGCAGTTTTACTCGTAGCTGTATAATGAATCCGTTCTATCCCTACTATTGTAGACTACATTCAGTAGGATAACAATGTTTTAGCCACTACCGTTGGGAACGCCGCTCAACCAGTATGACGCTTGTTTGAATTCTGAAGATCGACTGGAATTTCCGTCGACATTCGTCCTCTCTGGCGGCTACCGTCCGATTGTGCCCAAGGTTATCTCGTGTCCAGCTCCCTAGCGCCCTTAATCGTTGCGTTAAAGTCCGCTTGTGAACGATGAGTAAATAAATAAATGTTTGTTTGCAGATCCACCTTCTTCTTACTGTGACTTCCGATCCGCGTTAATATAAGGCTGGGGAAACGTTGGGCGTACGAACTTCGGAACTAGAATCACGATAGGCTCTGGTTACTTCTAGTGTGAATTTTTTCATTACACACAGATGAATTTCCAGAAGACAAAAAACTGTGCACTATTATACGTGACCACAACTGTCTCAAGTGATCATAGCTTATCCCCCCAAACTGGGTCAGTGGTTGAGAAAATCAGCTCAGTACCTGGGTTACTCACTAGGCTGCTTGGATGTTGTCACTCGGACTGTTTTGCTAGAATGTTCAGTTCGTTAGTGTGCCCACATCTTGATCTAAGTATCCAGGTTTGTCATCCCCGTTTTGCAAACTACACTGTTTCTGTTGAATATGTGGAAAGTAAAGCTACAAAACAGGTTACGATACTACTTTTTCTACTCTACACAAATAGGTTGTGTTAACTGGGACAGTTCCCAGTGCACTACCGGTATATCACATGGAGACTTGGTTGTAATATTTAGGACTCTGCATCAACTCTAACATTCCTCAGGGAAGACACCCGTGCTTAGTTAAAACAACTACCTCAGATGTAACTTGCTAAACCACAACATCAACTGAGGTGTATGAATGGCAAAGGACACGTTGTTAGCGTTCGGGTGTGCCAATTCGGGACAACCTACTAGGGTATCCCTCGACTACGTCGCTGTTAATTGGATTCGAGAGCAGAAGTGACGCATATATTCAGGAAATCAAAACGAGTATTAACATAATTTGGTCCTCCAAATCGTTGCCGTAGAATGAAAACACTGTCGATTTCTCACCGCTGATGTCAACAAGGTGTTGTCTACCGTACGCTGTAGCGTGTTTGTAGCATGTTTGATGAGCAGTGATTGAGTTCTTGTTCCACTCATTATCGTCTGACCCCCGTTTTCGTAACCTTTCTATTGCTGGCCCTCTGAAATTAAGGTGATTTCTTGATTTATCTTTTCTCTCTGAACCGTTCAACACAGAGTTAGATGTACATAATCTTTCTCGACCTTCGTTAGTCTGTAGATAGCTAATGTGTTCTACGTACACAATACACGATTGCTTTCGTCTTTGTTTGACTGCGCACGGTAAGATAACAGAAGTTAAATTTTGCAGTCCGATTTTCATATTATACGTTGCAGAAGCAGCTATATTAGCGGTTATGTCCTCTGGACTGGATGAAAGTTGGATTTGCAACATAACGACCGACGGTTACACATGAATGTAAGCCTGGTCACAGAACATAAACGGTCTATCCCACTCTTACTTGGCAGTCTGTTTTTCAATTAAAATTTCATGAATTTGAGCCTAGGCTGATTTGCCTCTCGCATGAGAAAGCAAAGCTAACAGTACTGTGATGAAGATGACTGACATGCCTTGTCTCCTTCTGTTATGCAATTGTTTTACTATTCCAATATCCTGTACAAGGTGGTGATACGTACGATTCGACAATATACGTTCTGTGTTGTTGTATCTAATTGTGTTTTTCAATTCTTATACGTTCGGTCGTTATCCTATATATTTCAATTCTAATTACAACAATTGGCGTCGCGCCTTCATACTATTTACAATGATTACTGAACTGGATCGATTATCCACTAATTCACATGCTTGGGAAGTGGAGAATTATTTGGAGAGGTTTGACACTTGGTGCCTCACAAAAACTGAGTTGGACGAGAAGAAGACGGTTGCTTTGTTTCTGTATTTCATCGGCATGGAAGCTTATGTCCTTGTCAAAAACTCGGCTTTCCCGGAGTCACCAATCAATTGTTCCTATCCTACGCTAAAGAAGACACTCCTCCAACACTTTAAACCGGTGAATTTTGTGGCAGTTGAAAGAGTCAAGTTCAATATGCTAATCCGGTCGGAATCTCAATGGATTCGCAATTTCGTCTTACAGTTGCAAACACAAGCAGCCAGGTGTGAATCCGGCATCCAGTTAGAGGATCAGCTACGTGATCGGTTGATTGCTGGTATTAATTTGCCAGAGCTACAACAGAAGCTTCTCTTGCATCATGATCAAATATTGCAGATCATTTGTAAAGTGTGTGAACAGTATGGGGACGTAAAACAAGTTACAAAGACTACTGAGGTTCTCTGCAACTATTCTAAAGGCAACAATTCAAGGCCGAAACAAGATAACACATTTAAACCGCGTACTGATTTCCGTGTGACAAGACCATCCGTTCAATTTTCTACAGGAAGTAACGCGAATCCAGTTCAACAACAATTTGGGAAATGCGCATCTTGTGAACTCAATCATTCTCGGTATTCATGTCCACTAAGACAAGCGAAGTGTTTCGGCTGTGGCAGAGTGGGTCATATTCAATCGGTATGTATGTCTAGACGTTCATGCCACTTAACGACAAGTTCCAATTCCAATTTTCAACCATTAACTGATAACATTTCTACTCTTTCTTTACCTATTTTATCCCTAAACACTTCTCATGTTTTTAAAACGTTAATGTCTGCTTATAGCGAAAGTCACCATTTTATTGTTGATACCGGTAGTATCGAATCAATAATTTCACATTCAGACTTAGTTGTATTTTATCCTGATACAGTTCTGCAACCCACACGAGTTAACGTTTGTGTTATCACTGGTCATTTGTTGCCTATTGTAGGCTGTTGCACCGTATCGGTGAAGTTGCCCGATGCTAACCCTATTGACAGTGTAGCGACCCTGTTCGTTATTATCAATTATGTTAGACGTAACAGGACTCTGAATGCACAAGATGGATCGATAGTGTGGCCAGTGGTCAGGAC